>SKCR01027092.1:0-40259 GCA_019454045.1 Zanthoxylum bungeanum | reverse complement strand
AAAAAGTATGACTAGAAACACTTAAGAGTAAAGATTCTCATAAGGTGTGGAAGCCATCATCTTATTACTAATTAATATAAATATTACAAATACATGTACATATAGCCTATCCACAAGTTGGGTATAGGGCATATCCCTAACAATCTCCCACTTGCACTATAGCCAACATGTACGAATCTGGACACCATACTCTCGGGTATGCCTATCATGCTTTTGTTGAGTTAACCCTTTAGTCAGAGAATCTGCAAGATTATCTTCTGTGGGTATTTTCTCTATAATAACTTCTTTTCTCTCAACAATCTCCTTGATGAGATGAAATCGCCTGAGTTTATGCTTGGATTTCTAGTGGGACCTTGGTTCATTTGATTGAGCAATGATGCCCGTGTTGTCACAGTACATCGAGATGCCATTCTTTATCGCGTGAAGCATTTCCAGTTCCGTGATGAACTTTTTTATCCAGACCGCTTCTTTAGCTGCCTCAGATTCAGCAATTTATCTGGCTTCAGTGGTGGAGTCCGCTGTAGTTGACTACTTTGAGCTTTTCCAACTGACAACACCGCCATTCAAAATAAACAAATATCCTATTTGCGATCTACTGTCATCCCTATTGGTCTGAAAGCTCACATCACAATAACCAATCATTTTCATCTCAGGACAAACTCCGTATGTCAAAAACACATCCTTAGTTCTTCTCAGGTACTTGAGGATTGTTTTGACAGCTGCCCAATGTTGCTCACCAGGATTTTCCTAATACCTACTCGTTATACTAAGAGCATAAGAGACATCAGGTCTTGTACATACCATGGCATACATGATCCATCCTATTGCTGACGCATAATGGATCCTACTCATATGCTCTCTATCTGAAGGAGTATGTGGACATTGCTCTTTAGATAATTTGATTCAATGACAAGTAGGTAAATTACCTCTTTTAGAATCTTCCATTTTGAATCTTTTCAAAACTTTATCTATGTACGTTGATTGAGAAAGTCCTAACAACATCTTAGATCTATCATGGTAGATCTTAATGCCAAGGATGTAGGCTGCTTCTCCCAAATCTTTCATGGAGAAATTCTGAGATAACCAATGCTTGGTGGCTTGCATCATGGGAATATCATTCCCGATGATTAATATGTCATCGACATATAATACAAGAAATACAGTAGCACTCCCACTACTTTTCCTGTAAACACAAGGCTCGTCTACATTTTTGATGAAGTCAAATTCTTTGATTGTCTAATCAAATCGTATATTCCAACTTATGGAGGCTTGCTTGAGTCCATAAATGGATCGTTTAAGCTTGCATACTTTATTCTGATCATCCTTAGATGCAAACACCTCTAGTTGTGTCATATAGACTTCCTCTACGAGGTTCCCATTAAGGAAAGCTGTTTTGACATCCATCTGCCAAATCTCATAATCAAAGTGTGCAGCTAGGGCTAGTAAAATTCGAATGGACTTTATCATTGCAACAGGCGAGAAGGTTTCCTCATAGTCAATTCCTTGGATTTGTCTATAACCTTTCACCACCAACCTAGCCTTATAGGTTTGGATGTTGCCTTCTGCATCAGTTTTACGCTTGTAAATCCACTTGCAGCCTATGGGTTTTATCCCTTCAGGTGCATCTACCAAGTCCCAGACTTGATTCTGATACATAGAGTATATTTCGGATTTCATGGCCTCAAGCCATTTGACTTAATCAATATTGCACATTTGCTTCATCATAACTGGTGGGATCGTCATTATCAATGACCTGATCATGTTCCTCATCAATATGGAAACCATATCTTTTAGGCTCATGTCGTTCCCTAACAGACCTTTTGAGTTCATAACCTTATGGTTGTTTCGTCGCTGCCCTTTTGAGGGGCCTGAGGTTTAGTTCTATGTTAGTTTGTTCTTCTCATACCTCATCGCGGTCAAGTCTTCTTCCACTATATTTCTTGAGAAGGAATTCATTCTCTAGAAATGTAGCATTTCGTGAGACAAATGTTCTTTGTTCATTTGGGACGTAGAACATGTATGCTCTTGAGTTCAAGGCATATCCTACAAACTTATATTTAACTGCCCTATCTTCCAATTTTTTAGTTTGTATGAGCTTGACATATGCGTCACATCCCCAAACTCTTAGATAACTAAGACTAGGACGTTTCCCAGACCATAACTCATATGGTGTTTGACTAACAGGCTTGGAAGGAACTTGGTTTAGTAGTAGTGTTGCAGTTTCTAAAGCAAGACCCCAAAATGAAAGAGGTAGATCCGTGTCTGGCATCATTGATCGGACCATATCTAATAATGTTCGATTTCTCCTTTCGAAGACCCTATTATGATGTGGGGTTCCCGGAGGAGTCCACTGGGAAACAATGCCATTTTCTCTCAAGTAATCTTGAAATTCGTTGCTTAAGTATTTAGCACCTCGGTCAGACCTTAGTGACTTAAAACTTTTATTAAGCTGGTTTTCTACTTCAACTTTGAAGTCTTTGAATTTCTCAAAGGCTTCAGATTTGTACCGCATAAGGTACACATACCCATATCGCGAGTGATCATCGATAAAGGAAATGAAGTAGGAGAATCCACCTCTAGCAGTGACTGACAATGGTCCGCATACATCAGAGTGTATGAGTTCTAATGTCTGTGCTACACGCTGTCCTTTACCTTTGAAGGGTAATTTGGTCATTTTACCGAGTAAACAAGACTCAGAAGTTCCATAAGCTTTTTATTTGAAGGGTCTGAAATACCCATCCTTATGTAGCTTAGTTAATCTTGTTTCATTGATATGACCTAAGGGACTATGCAATAGAAGTGATTCATTGAGATTATTCGAGTTAACATTTTATATATTATAGGTTGAACATTCTTTGTTAGTTTGTAAGACATAGATACCATTATTCAAAATATCATCTCCATATTTTATTTCATTGAAATAAATAGAACATTCATTACAACTTATTAGGCATGAAAAGCCTTTATTACATAAAGAAGAAATTGAAATGATGTTCTTTACTAGAGAAGGTACATAAACACAATCTTCTAAGTCTAAAACTAAACCATTCGGCAGAACTAATGAATAAGTCCACATGCATAATGCAGCCGGCTTTGCTTCATTACCCATGTGTAAGTCAACCTCCCCATGACGGAGTCTCCTACTCTTTCTCAGGCCCTGCACATTGTTACACAAGTGAGTCCCACAATCGGTGACAAACACCCAAGTAGAAGGTTCAGAGTTTTGAGAATATAGTTCAATCATATACAACATACCTAAAGCATTGGGCTTCTTGGCCTTTTGGGCTTCCCTAGCTTCCTTGGCTTTCAAGGATCTGCAGTGTTTCTTCCAATGACCATTCTTTCCACAAAAGAAACATTTCCCCTTTCCCTTTTTCTTCTTCACCTTACCATTGGGCTTTAGGTGATCTGGAGCCTTGGCCTTGCCGTTATTTTTCTTTGGGCCTTGTGGCTTCAGGTCCGTACCCGTAAGCATAACGAAGGTTTTAAGCTCCGGTTTCAAGTCCTTTTCTGCTTGCTTTATCAGATTGTGCAATTCTGCTAAAGTAGCTTCTTTATCAGACAGATGAAACTGCATAATAAAGTTAGAGAATTATTTTGGTAAGGACTAAAGAATTAGATCCTGAAATATCTCATGATCAATGATGAACCTGAGGTTGGCCAATTTTTCAATGTGGCCAATCATCTTAAGCACATTTCCACTAACAGATCCTTCCTTATACCTTGTTTGGAATAAGGCACATGACACTTTGAATCTCACGGTATGAACGGAAGTTGCATACAACTCCTTCAAGTGAAAGATGATTGTTTGAGCATCCATATCTTCGTGAGCTTTCTGAAGTTCGTCCGACATAGAGCCAAGCATTATGAAAAATGCTTGCTCATCATCATCGACGTGTTTCTTCCAAGCATCGAATGTATTTTGGTCAGTATCTTCTGCGGGTTCAGGGGGAAATGGTCTTTCAAGAACATAGAAAATCTTTTCTTGTCGTAAGACAATTTTAAGTTTCTAAACCAGTCGTTATAGTTGTTTCCTTTGAGCTTATGCTCATCAAGGATGGAACAAGTGATACTCTGTTTTCCATTTGAATGTTTGTGAAATATTTTAACCCACCTGTTAAGAGAGAATGTTAAAATTAGGAATATGTTTTCATTAATGTTTCATAATAACATGGGCTTTTAATATTATGAATTTGCTCACACTCAATTGTTTGAAAATTTTAAGCAAATCGCATCAACCCCAATATGATGGATTTCTTGTGGGCAAGGATTCCATTATCACCATTTCATAACTCCAACTAGGGCCGGTCGTTATAAAATACGATAATTAGGTAGGTTCCCAACCAATTTATGATATAAATCACAATTCCTTGATCATTGGGTTGGGCAATCAAACATGCCATAGCTTATGCTAGTCCTTGTGGACACCCAATCTTTGCCATTAAGTTATAAGACCACGCCTAAGGGTCGCTGAATCTTATGACTCAGAAAATTCAAACCATTGTCAATAGTATGATTTAGGGACAAATTGGTATTGGTCAGTCTGGTAAAGCCTAGTCCTGCCAATACGGTTTAAGCCATTTGGGTCCATACTTTACAACGGGAAGCAAATTTTAAACTTAAATTATTATTGAGGATTTTAGCAAGTTTAAGTGAATAACTGTCAAATGGATTCCTCCATTGAAAATTCCCCAGATGGAGGGTGGAGCGAACACTCTTAAATACCCTTACCTCTTAGGCTCTTATCGCCTTGGTGACAGGAATAAACAATAGATCCTCCAAATTAGTCCAACACTTTAAATATGCTTTAAGGTAAGCTTTGAGTAAATGATTATCTAGATGTCTTCAAAACTTTTCCTTTTGGCTATTAAAAGGTAGTGAGTGAAGGAAGACACCAAATCATTATCTAACTCTAGTAATACCTTTGGTTAAATTAACTTTAGTTTGGAAAGTTTTATTAACGCCTTGGTCCCACCCCACTTGTATCTTTTATAATGTCTTTTATTATAAACAAGTGATTTATATTTATTAGCCTCAAAGGTAATAAATCTCTAAGTTGATCACGAAATAATTACTTAGCTAAGGGATAAGAAATACACTCTCTATTTCTTAGAAAGTCTCTAGATTATTGCACTACCCTAAAATAATCATTCCAATTCTAATCATACATAGAATCATCAAGCATATGAGTTTTAATATGTTGGATTATTTTAGGTATTAAATAACTTTGATTAATATTTAATTATGATACTGCATTTTATTTTATTCAAATAAATTTACTATTCATATTTTTCTGTAGACGAGTGGACATTAAATGTAATTTCACAATTCCAATCTTACCCAAATCATGCAAAACTTATGCCTAAAATTAAGTTCAGGGTGTTAGCTTTCTAACGAGCTTTTAAACACCCAATTCCGAGTTCAAATGAGTGAGAGCTAATCAAAACAATAATGGCGCACTGATACCACTGTTGGGAAACGGCCGCGAGTGCGCAGCGGAAAATTGAAATAATAAAATTATGATGCCGCTTTCCCTTTGCCCAAGACATATTTTTTTTTATTATTCTACAAGCCTAGGCATGTTACTATATATTCTAAGCATAAAACTCATAAAACATGCAAAGAACATAAACCTAAACATGTTAACTTATCATAAGAACTCTAATTAAAATAAAGAAAGAAAAAGACTTACTTGAACCGTAGACTCCTCCAGTCCTCCCTCCAATCTACAAGCTTTTCTCGAACTCAGCAAGCTCTTCCACATTCCAAAGAGCCACCCAAGTGTGTGGCCTCCAAATATGGACACACCAAAGCAAAAACGCAACGGTAAGACTACGCCTTGAGTGCACAGGTATTTTGCCCTTGGTGCAAGCCTAGGCAAATACCTCAAAACTTTTAACTCGAGGTTCCTCTAGTCAAGTAGACTTAAGGATCCTCAAAATCAGTGACTTACTCTTAAACTTTAGAGTTGCTCACTTATATAAACCCAAGATATGAAAGGTTTGGTGCAAATATTTGTGAAGAACTCTTTGGGTTTATATAGTGCTCCAAAGACAACAAAATTAATTAAGAATCCGATGTGGGATAAAAGCCAATTTAATCTTAGCCATTGGATCTTAATTTAGTAGTTTAATGGGATTATAAAACCCTAATAAGAGTTTGGGCCGAATTGGAATTCAAAACAAATAATAAAAATAAATAAATTTTTTTACTATTCACACAGTACTATTCATGCATTACTATTCACATAAATAGTATTTTTTTTATCTATTTATTCAAATTCCCAAAATACCCCTATCATCATTCACCAATCCCTAAGCCATTATGGAACCTCATAAATGATGTGTTCAATAATTAAACACATTGAACCATTTATGAACAATTCCTACAACAATCATATATGCTGTTAAATATGTATTGTGCACTGTTAACTATTGATTTCGACTTTGTTGTGTGTGACCTTTTGGGTTCCCCTTAAGTTGGACATGAAATGAATCGTGATAATTTAATCGAACATAAATTATCCTCCGATCAGATGATCGTTCGATTTCAATGACCAAGGTTGACTTCTAGCAACATGCCAATGCCCCTAAATGAGAAGGAAAGATATATATACCCATTCTGTATGCAATTTACATATGATATGGTCCCCCGCCTCACTATATCCCCACCTATTGACCTAAGGTACGGAAAGTGTCTACCCATATGGTCAAAGGTATGATGTTGATAGTGTCATGAATCATGCTAACCCAAGAATCTCACATGATTCTTCCGCTCTGGCCACAGTCTCAAGCACTGATCACCCATATCAACCTGCGAACTGGAATATTACTCTTATAAGAAAATATTATCCGAGAGAGTGGCGATTCTCTGTTGTATCTTTACAAACTTCATGTGTTTCAAAAAATGACCCAAGCATACCCTTATGACCAGATCTTTTGAACCGGGGAAGGAGAATGTCAAAGTTATTTGATCCACACATAAGATTGTAAATACCTCAAGTCTAAGGACTAGTCATATAATCGATACTTGAAAGTTCTCACAGACACATGGGATAAACACTCCATATGAAAACTTTTGGTGGTTAGTTCGATGGACACGAGCAACTCATGCATCTATGTGATACACCAAGCGGACGGATCTTCTCTAGTAGCCTATGAGATCGGCTACCCCACTTAAGGGCGGATCATATCATCATGATAGTCTCCCCGCTGTGTGAACGCCCAGATTATTCACAAATTTAAGAGTAATGATTCTCATAAGGCGTAGAAGCCATCGTCTTATTACTCAAAGGGCTTCATTAGAGTGTTGATGATTCATATAAGTTATGTAAGACACGTATAATAAAGATTACCATTTTATTAATTAATGAAAATATTACAAATACATGTACATATAGCCCATCCACAAGTTGGGTATAGGGCATATCCCTAACAGTTACGTATCGTCGTCCCCCAAGCCACTGATTTAGAACTGGGGGTGTGGATCTATGTTGCCCTCCAATCTCTGAAACTAGGATTTATGGGAATCTGTCATCCCTAGTCCTAAACTAGGATCTAGGAGGGTTATGTATCGTTGTCCCCTCAGTCCTCTACATGTGCACATGTTATCGGTCAATTCCATGTCTCAATCAAGTTACATACTAGGGTGGGTTTTTCCCCTATGCTTCGAAAATATAAAAACCATGCTTTTGAAAACATCTCTTTCTAAAACATTTTTCGAAACATGCTTAATTACAATATAATGCAAAAAAAAAAACTTGGCTAACACCATAAACACAGAAAATGTAAGTCTAATATATATAAAATAATGATAAAGTAAAGATCAACTTAAGGAAAAAAATGTGTCCACTCACAGATTTGAAATCTTACTTGTATTTCCTTGCTTTTCGAAGGAATCATGGTTCATGCAATAACTTTTAATTGATAACTTCGGTTAGAAAGTGGGTTGGGGAACATATTCCGAATTAAACTACATTTATCTGTTCAAGCACTTTTATTATTATCTCAAAGCATATCATGCTTCTATCAGGATTTACTGTGTATACACGAACTGATACGAGACCCTTAGGATGGCCTTTAACGCGTTGGGATGGAACTAGAATACATCAAAAATGATTTGGGGAAAATTCTATCTCCGCGTCGTGAAGCAAGGCCTTCCGCTTCGCGACGCTAACCATTCCAAAAATGATTGTTTGAAGTTTTCCAGTGCGCGTCGTGACATAAGTCCTTGCGTGTCACGATGTGTGTAATCCAGAAGAAAATCTGCACAAATTCTCCAGTATGCGTCACGACACGCGGTGCTTAGTGTCGCGACGCTAGGCCAAAATTCATGCCTAATATCAACTTCTTCATGTCTACATGCCCAAATACATTTCCATACTTCCATATTACAACTTCTACTCTTCAATTCCTTAGATTTCAATGTAAATTCTTGCTAAACTAACACTCATCAGTCCAACTTAATCCTTTAATCTTATAATCCATCTAGTTCAATAATTAGGGTTTCAAGTATCAATTCTATGTTTATTATGCCACTAAACACAATCCTTAAAGTGTTTCTAGCATTCACAGATCATCAAATTAATATAATTTCTCAATTCAAAATTTTTGGTCAAGATGACCTTACCTCTTTTCCTTTGATTTCCACTACTCTCCAAAGCCTTTAATGGTTTCCAAGCTCTTTTCTCTTTTGTTTTTTTTCCTCTTTTCTTTGAAGAATTATATAGAAACTTGAAGAATCATCTAGATAGGTCGAGCACTATTCATTTAGATTTGTGTCACGTATTTCTGATTTGTTTATGGTTCTAATTTGGAAATATTCAATGTGAAAGTTTGATCTCAGCTTTCCGACGATATAAATTTCATAAAAATCAGAGTTCATATGAGAAATTTACGACCCAAATACCATGGGCTATCCAAAGTGGAACATTATACAGTTTCGTATCAAAATTTCGAGGGATTCACTGATTGTCCCCAAAGTTATTCTATGAATGTATATATGTTTAAACATAATTTATATTTTATAACACTCGTCCCATGTTGTAACAGTAGTCAGGATTTCCGGTCGTTACAAATTCTTCCCCCTTTAAACAGGATTCGTCCTCGAATATTTTATGGGGTCTAACTTGCAGATTTATCTTGATTCGAGATACCCTTGTGATTCTGCTATACTCATCTTCCTTACCTTCCTTTCTACTGCTGCTATACTTATCTTTCTTCTAGGTTTAAAACTCTTGGAAAACTCTTTTCATACTTTAACTATCCTTACGTGTCAAGGAAATATCTTTTCTAAACCTCGAACTATATTCGACTTTCTTTATCTTAACTATCGTTTCCAAAATTATACTATGTTCGTGGCCTGCCATCCAACTCATCTTAGCTCCATTCTGATTTGGAACCTCCATACCTCCTTGTCGTGGAAACAATAACTTTTAAATATCCTTAGAAACTTCTGTTACTCTTCATGGTTAAAGTATCCTAATAGTAATTTATGTTATAGCCAATAACTTTCACTTTCCCTTGACTTGCGTATACTTCGAGTTCTTCATTTATTCTATTTAAATGACTTTGCAGGATACACCTTATCTTATCTTAACCAACTATTTGACCCTTTCAGTTTTCCTCCTTACTAAATCTTCTTTACTGATAAACTTCCTCTTTCGAGTTCTCATATTTACGACTATCTTTGGATTTAGGAATTCATGACTTATAACTAACCTCTCCAAGTACTCTTACTGTCTACTAATGGTCCTAATATTTAAGACGTTATATCATGGTAGTTCTCTCTCTGGTGATTCTTCTTAATTGGCTTAAGGAATTATGGGGCAAGGTATCTATACTAAGCCTGTTTATATACACCTTTACGCTAAAGCTATGTTATTTATTACTATGTTAATACTGGTTATACTGTTTTGGTTTATTCTTCTTCACCTTTGATTACTTTACTAGCACGATACGGTTATTGTCTTTCACACGACTTGTTCTTTATGCTTAGTTGGATTACTTGTAAATCTTATCTTTACCCTAGGTTCGTTTACGCATATTATACCTTGATGATTTATTCACTGGGGGTAAAGATATCTCAAACCCGTGGTGGTTTAGTTAACTTAAACTATGGCTAGTTACTTCTCAGAGATCACTAGAGTTAAAACGTTATAGAACTTTGGTTCTAATCCAACACTAAGAGATCTTGCTGTGATGTACTTTTGTCTTCGCTTACTAAGTATTCTTCTTATATTGTCATCTCACCTCGATAGTTCTACTTTCAAATCTTAAGGTTAGTGTTCTTTTCATCTTTTATCCTGCTTCATTCTATGCCTAAAGCATTCTATGCCTAAAACTTATGTGGTCTATGCTTTTGTCTTTCGATTCGCAAGGGTATCAACCTTTACAATTGTCTGGTTATGTCTATGACTATTTCTTTTGCATTCCGAAATTGCTCGACTAGTATTTTCTTTCTTAATCATCTCTTATAGACTATATTTCTTCTAAACCTTTTACTTAACCCCAATTTCTTCATATTTACCACGTTCTTGTACTAAATCTGAAGACTTTTATATTTCGGTTCTATTTTTACTGCGTATCTATTTGTTTCTAGGAATATTTTTGAGGTGATTACTGAGGTTTATCTTTGTTGCTGTTTTCTGTAGAGGGGTTGGGAGGGTGGGGATTTGTCCTAATGTCTTCCCGGTGGTGATAGTCTCACTACCTACCCATACAGTGGTTGTACTTGTTTCTTATCTATAAGCCTAGAACTCCCATATTTACCCATGTGGATGGACTCTCATACTAAAATTCTTCTGTTAAATACTACTCGAGTTTCCTGCTTCACTTCACTTTTGATCCTCATTCTGACTATTAGTGATACTACTATTTCTTATAGACCTTCTCTAAAGTCATGCTCTCTAAAATACTCTATCATGTCATCTCTGTTACTTAACTACCTTAAGTCATTACTTTTTCTCAAAGACCTATTATACTCCCTCTTGTTATTCCTTTTTAAGAAACTTACCCAGTTACATAAATTTCTTACTTATCTTTATTCCTTGAACTATTCTAATATTTACTCTATCGGAGACTCTACCAACTTCATTTACTTAAGACATTTCTACTAATTTTTGGTCCATGTACTGCTCTCCATCTATTTCTTCCGGCTTAGCACAATAAAATTTCTTAAGGGTTATCTACTATATTCCTCGGGATCGCTCTCCCTAGTCCATTTATGCTCTTGAGCCTTAACTCCCTTAAGGATTTCCAATACAATGATGATTCCTATATTTAGCTAGACTCACCATGACTTCAGACTATCTTTTCTTATATTTCTTTTCTAGGTCCTGTTGAGCTTCTGGGTTTGGCTGTCACATGATCTGTTTATCTTGTCCAATGCTCTTATTTACTTATTCATCTTCTCGTTGGGCCCTAAGTCTTAAGGTTTTCACAACCTTCTTTAATTATGTCCAGGTTTCCATCTACGTTGTTGTATTTAAATTACGTTATCTTTGCTACTATAGATATTGGTCTTTCTTACTGCTTTGTATTTCCCTATTTTCTAGGTCTTTACTCTCTGCTCTTGCTATCGGCTACGTGTAAGTGTCCTAAACATGCCACAGGATCTCTATGCGTGATTATTGCGTGTGAATAAAATCAAAATAAGTTGCGGAAGACTTACATTGATCGGTTGAGTTCAAAACTTTTCATGGATGTTGAAGCTTCCAAGCTCATTGGTGAGTATCCCTATCACCTTAATTTGACTCCCTTATGTGATAGCAAAAAAAAATTGGCAGAATATTGCTCCCCAAGAGAAGCAACAAATCGGCCTGGAGAGAGGAAGAAATCGGCCCTTGAGAGGTCAGAGGCCAATCAACCAAAATGACCAAGGGCCTTTCGGCCATGCTTCAAAAGACAAAAGGCCATTTGGCTGATCCTTCAAAAGAAACGAAGCCAATGTTCTTTCAAAAGGTAATATGGCTTTCGGCCAATGTGAAGAAAAAGTAATTCATTCAAAATGAGAAAGCCACTTGCATTTTCGAAAGCAGAAGCCAAATTCATTATTCAAAAATAAGTCAATTGCTTCTCGCCAAATCAAAAGGACAATGGCCATTTTCATTCTTCTAAAGAAACCAATTGCCTTTTGCTAAATGCAAAGCCAATCGGCCAAGATGCATCAACCCATTCGGCCAAGACATGGCCATTTCGGCCAAAGCAAGGCCAATCGGCCAAGGTGCTATGAGAGATAGAGCATTTTGTTTCTTTGTCTATGTTTTCTAAAAACAACAACTATATATTTTGACTTCCAAAGCCATTTTGTTTAAGTTGGTTGTTGTGTGTTTTTTAAGTCATCCAATTACTATTCCAACCACTTCCATCACAAAATGACTAGTTGATGTAAGTTAGTGGGTCCCACTACTTAAATTCAAAATTCAAGTTTGATGAGACTACATACTTCGGGCTCAGGTTTGTTTAATCCAATTAAACGAATTTTTCCGTCGCAACTTAATTAAATCCGATTTAATTAAATAATAATCCCTAGCAAAATTATTACGAAAGTTGCTTACAAGTTAATTCTAAATTAATTCGTTCGCACGAATTAATTCTAAATTAATTCGTTCGCACGAATTAAAATCCAATTTTAATTCCGCATTGACTGCGACAAAGGCCGAAGAGTTAATTGATCAAATCCTAGCCTTTGAACCGAAGCTCGACCCCATCCTCTCCAAATTGGACTGGACAGATATCGATCGTGGCAAGAAGCGTAGATTGGACATTGATCTTAATCGGTGATGTTTCCTGCTGACCAGGTATTACAGACATGAGACATATTTGAAAGTTTGTGCTCTAGTTTAATTATTGAAAAAAAATATGAAAAATGAAAAACAAACTGAATGAAAAAAAAAAAGAATGAAAAAATATGAGTGAGAGAAGTCTTTGATAATTAGACATATGTCCGGTGATGACATTGTATGCTGAAAGGAGAAACCTTAGAAACGATAAGTGCGAGACGTGCTCTCGTCCGATTTTCTGAATGGATTGATCTTAGCTAGACCCGTGAGCACTTGATTACATGATCCTAGCAGTAGAAGCCTGAGTGGTTGGCAAGGTGACTAGTTGAAGAGATGATGGATCAGTGAATGACCGTTTACCTGGAAGTCCACCCTGGTTTACTGATGCTATGATATATGATATGGTTGAAAAAAAAAATTAAGTCTCTGAAAAAAAAAAAAAATTAGACGACCTATAACCGATAAGTATGAAGCTACCCATGGGCGAGTATTAAGACCACCATGAGGAGAAATGCTACCTTAAAGGGTAGGTGTGTCAGAAAAAAAAAAAAAACCATATCATGTTGAGTATGCCGAAGTAATCACAGAGCATGATCAAGACATCCAGGTTGGTTAAACCCACTAATCCGATTCTCTGAGACGAAATCACCGAGTTGGCTTACTTAAGGACTAAGCTGCGAAAGAGCCTTGGCACACACACACTTGGAGTCTAGCTCAGATCATTCACTCAGACGGTGGATTTGAGTTGTATCGAGTACTTTGAAGGTTCTCAGGTTTCGACGCGAAGCATTCATTGAGGACAAAAATATGTCCAGCTATCAAGATTATCTCATGAGAGGCAGTATGGCCCACACCATTATTATCAGTTTGGCCGGGTATGGCACTCTGGGAACAAGACCCTCAGCTCAAAACGGGAAAAAGACCCACGGGAACAAGACCTACAACTCAACAAATTGGGAACAAGACCCACAATTCAGGGAACAAGACCCTCAACACAATTCAGGAAATAAGACCATCAGCTCAAAATAGGAACAAGACCCACAACTCAACAAATCGGGAACAAGACCCGCAATTCAGGGAACAAGACCATTATCTCAACACAATTCAGGGAACAAGACCCTCAGCTCAAAACGGGAACAAGACCCACAACTCAACAAATCGGGAACAAAACCCACAATTCAGGGAACAAGACCCTCAACACAATTCAGGGAATAAGACCCTCAACACAATTCAGGGAATAAGACCCACGGGAACAAGACCCACAACTCAACAAATCGGGAACAAGACCCACAATTCAGGGAACAAGACCCTTATCTCAACTCAAATTGGGAACAAGACCCACAGCACAACACAACTCAATTCAATTCGGGAATAAGACCCACTCGACAGTCCGAGAACATACCACCTCTCATCCACTCAGTTCAAAGCAACAGGCAAGTCAAGCAGCAGCTGGCGAGCCAGGTAAGTAAAAATGCATTGCACGAACTTTGATAGGACTGTCACTGTCACACACTGTACAGATCCCATCAAAGTGGGGGCGACTGTAGGCACTGCATTTTTGCATATAAGTCTCGATGATGAGCCTTCAGCGGAGGCACTACCTTTTTATGTCGTTGAAGTCGCAAGAAACGGACGACGGAAGGGAATAATTGAGAATTGATGTTTCATTGGATTTGATTCGCTTGTTTAGCTTCGGGTTTGTCTATCGGATTTCCGTTGCAACATTTCCTTGGCTCAAACACCATACCCTTTACACCCATTTACCCCTCCATCAACTATTCAAACAACCAAAATAACCTTCTACCATGCATACCCCACACATTTGACACCAAATCCACCTTATCCCCACACATTTGACACCAAATCCACCTTATCCCCCATTTTCAACAAAACAACCCCACTCACCTCACCTTTCAACAAATAAGTCAAGGTTCCTCCCTCACATCCATGTGAAATACACCAACAAATTCAACAAAAACATCCACAAATTCAATAAACCAAACAACAAATCACAAAAAGCCCATAATCACTCTAACCACTAAATAATTCACTAACCCCACACCCATGACTTAGCATCCTCCTTCTCCTTCTTAAATAAGTAACCCACCCCCTTTGCCTATATAAACCACCCTTAATTCCCCTAAAGCTCACGCCCTTCACTGCCCCCAAATAGCCTCACAAAGACAGCCCTTAAACACGCCCAAGTCAGCCCTCAAATCATCTCTATCATTCACGCTTATTACCCTCAACTCAGCCCTCCCTCACTGCCTCTCAAACACGCCCATTGCAGCCCCTCCTTCACTGCCCATCAAGCAACACACATAGCTCCCATTTCAGCCCCCTACAAGCACGCCAAACTGCCTCATTCACTGCCTATCATTCACGCCAATTAGCCCTTCATCCAGTCCCTTTATTTTGCCTACAGTTCACGTCCTTACTCCATTCGCAGTAACAAGCCACGCCCACACCTTACAGCAAACCTTCTTCACAACATCCCTCATTTCACCCCCCCTTGTTCACGTATGGATCCCTTCATGCAACCAGCCCCTTGCACCGAGCAAACCTAAGGTAGCAAGCCTCTAACTACAAACCCTTCACCAACGACCCCTTATACACCACCCCCACACAGCCATTTTCATACAAAACCATGCATACATGAAGGACACATGTACCTGCAAACCCCTTCTCTTCCTGCGCAGCTCAGTCCTTCAGTCACGCAACAACCTCCTTTCAACACAAACAGCCTGCCTTTAGTTACCCACATGCACACGTAACAAACTAACCTAACAACCATACTCACGCTACAAATTCAAAAGCAACCTTAACAACCCCTCATCACCGACCAAACATATCAACGATCTCTTGGCAAACCGTGAACCCTTTCACGTCAAACACAAGCATCACCGAGTACACAATCAGCCACTACCTCACGTACCCAAGCCAATTTCACACCAAAAAATATTTCCCTTGCATGCAAGCCATGCACACGTGCATATAGTCCCAAAACCCACGTGAAAACTACCCTGAAACCGTGAACAAACTGCCCCAAAACAGTGACCAAAACACACCTCAAATCTGTCCAAAAAATCACCCCAAAAATCGTCCCGAAACCGCGAGTGAAACAGTGAAAATGGCGAATTAAAACAGTGAGAAAACAGAGAAAACAACAAGCAGAAACCGCGAGTGAAAACAGCAAAAATAGTGAACCTGAGAAAACAGTGGAAACAGCGAATAGTGAAAACAGCGGAACGATATCCCTTCCGGCACCGTGAAACGCACTCCCGGAAAGCGACTAAAAAGGTAAGACCTGAGGGCACACCCTTTGTTATATTTTATTTTGTTGTTCCGGACACGGCATGCTCGGTTGACGTGGAATACGTCCAATCAGGTATGCGAGGTCCTACATTGAAAACGGCCGAATCCCTTGGCCACATGTTTATTTTGCACGTATTAATTTAATGTATTTATGAGTTGTGTATTTACTGTTATGAGAACTTACTTTCGAAGCATGCAAACTTAGATATAAGATTTATCTTTATGAATGTAAACTAGATTAGGTTATTCTTGGACATGTATGTTAAGTAGACTAGGTTAAAATTGCACAAATTCATTCATTACAAGTGACATAAGTAAGGGACCATTCCGAACCCAACGGTTTGAGGTCTTCCCTTGCGAGGGGTGAGTGCGGCCTTAAATCATTTTCCCGGTTCACACCGGGTGGCGACTCCATTATTCTATAGTTTAGTCCCCCCGCGGGCTACTCCGTACTCCCAACCGGGCCGCGAGCCCGGGACAGCATGCGTCGCCCAGTTTCTGTGTCCTACAATTATTTTAGCCCAATTAAATAAATTAAATAGTAAAATCCAATTTCAAAATTAAATTTACTTTGCCGATTAATTCCAAATTAATCGCGTTCTCTCCTATCGACGAATTTAATCCCAGATAAATTCTCGACGTAATTAATCCCAGATTAATTCTTTCTCTAATAATTAATCCCAGATTAATTCTTGCCGTAATTAATCCCAAGTTAATTTTCTCTCTCTTAATTAATCCTAGATTAATATTGTTCGATTCAAATATCATCGGTGAATCTTTGGGATGCGACCCAAGAGATCACTGGATATGTTTGCAGTAAATACGGTTATCGGACTATCCGAATACGTGCGTACCCGGTACCACGTACTTACCGATTTACAAGACATGGTTGGCTTCTAGCAAAACATCGTGCCTACCCAATTCTCCAGAAATATTCTTCTACGGAATACATGATCTTTGTCAGGCGTAATATACGTAGTATTGCGCATTACGATCCAGTATCGGATGTCAAATGCTAGGCCTGGGGCTGGAATTGTGTCTGCCTCGTACGAAGTATATATTGGATCACTAGCAACCAGTCTCTTTAAAATCGGAAAGTCATGACCTAGTCATACTTCCCCGATGGCTATAGCACTTAGAGTACCAGTTCTGTATCCATGCGTGATAATCATCTCCATATGACTGAAGTGATACTTCCTGACATCACACCCAATACACTTCGATTCTCAGTATACCCAGAAGAGGATTACACAGAACCTGTTAAAGCCCCGGACGACCAAACCAAAGTATATTGATTGTCGCAATTATTAGCGATGCAAGTCTCAGGTTAAGACCAAATACACCTACCCTGATTCAGATTCCCATAGACACAAAGTCATACTACCAATGGGATTCTGAGGGGTCTATCCAGAGCGAAGCTGTTTCCATACAATCGGTAAACAGAACCTCCTATTACAATTGAATGAGTATCCAATACCCAAATATATGAGAACTATGCCGTTACGCTTCCATAACATGCACAAATGTAATACTATCATATTCTGCATTATCAATGTCCAGTCTCGATAATACTACAACTAGGGATATTTAATGATTAAAGCTTAGTGGATTAATATTGTCTCATATCTTATTAATCCAGTACTAATCATTTGGACTTTTATAATTTATATATCCAGGTAATCCAATTACAAATGATAAAAGAGCAATTTCCTTTGTCACATAGTTAATTTGTACAACAACACCATGTTCTATACAAATAGTGAAGCTATGGGTCATAACTATCCAACAATCTCCCACTTGGCCTATAGCCAATCACTCAGGTATCTAACACCTGAACTATATACGGTTTACTCAAACTTCTGCTGAGAAATAGCTTTCGTCAGCGGATTTGCAAGATTATCATCTGATGCGATTTATTTGATCATCACATCGCCACAATGTGTGATTGAACGAATTAGATGTATTAGTTGAAGTACGGATCATTGATGAGACCGTGGTTCCTTATCCTTTGTTGTAGCCTAGCTCAGCTGCTAACAGAACTACTCCTAATCTAATTAGGAATTTTATAGATCCAAAATGCTTCTTTTGCTGCCTCAGCTGCATCAATGTTCCGCTCTTGTTGTTTATTCGGCAACAATATCTTCCTTGGAAGATTTCCATCTTACTATTCCGTTATTCAAACCATATATGTACCCTTAATGCGACTTATAATCATTTTCATCGGTTTGGAAACTTACAGCGGTGAACCCAGTCACCTCAAGTTCTCCATCTCCATAACTTAAGAAAGCATCTTTAGTTTGTCTAAGATACTCAAGGATGTCCTTAACATCAATCCAGTGACCATTACCTAGATTGGCCTGATTTCATCTATATATGCTCAAAGCATATGAGACATCAGGTCACATACATATCAAAACGTACGAACAATGAGAGAGTGTCAGCAGCTTTCTAGATCTATCCCAGTAGATCTTTATTCAAGAATAAAGCATGCTTCTCCCAGGTATTCCATGAAGAATTTTAATGAAAGCCAAGCTTTCACCGATTCTTAGTATGTGAATGTCATTGCTGAGAAGCAATACATCATCAATGTATAGGACAATTATTATCAGTGTGCTCCCACTAACCCACTTATATACACAAGAATCATCTTCATTTTGAATTAAATCATATACCATTATGATTACATCAAAACGCTGATTCCAGAACATAATGCTTGCTTCAATCCATGAATGGATCGATCTACCTTGCAAACCTTGTTTACATGTTTTGGCACAACAAAACCGTCAAGATGTTGCATACAAACATCCTCCAAAAGATTTCCGTTAAGGAAAAACGGTTTTGGCATCCAGCTGTCATATTTCATAAATGAAATATGCAGTTATAGCAAGCATTATCCGAATGGATTTAATCATGGCAACATGTGAAAAAATTTCATCGTAGTCGACACTATGTCGTTTACGATATCCTTTCTGTACAAGCCTAGCTGTGTACATTTATATGTTGTCATCCATGTATGTCTTCCTTGAAGACTAATATAGTACCAATAAGCACAATGCCTTTTGGTACATCAACCAGTATCCAAACTTGGTTGATATACATGGAATCCATTTCGGACTTCATGGCACTTTGCCATAAAAGGTCGATCGATACCTTGTATCATTTCCTCATACGTAGTCGGTTCGTCTTCCTCAATAAGATTAACATCTACATTAGGTGAGATCAGAAACCCATACCTCCCAAGTTGTTTTTTGACTATCTCTGACTTATGCGGTTCTTGTGTATTCGAAGATTATTGGTACAGTTTCATCCCTAATGAACTATTTGTGTTCCGTAAAGGAGTCGGTGCTTGGAATAGTATTACTTACTTCGATTTTCATCGATTTTTACTTTCCTCCCACTTACCACTGCATATAGGAATTCCTCTTAGGAAAACCACATGGAGAGCAACAATTACATTGTTCTCTTGTGAGTTGTATAAGTACTATACTTTGGTTTCCTTAGGATAACCTACAAATAGGCACTTATTCGATTTGGGTTCTAGTTTGGTACCATCCAAACGTTTAGCGTATGCCCAGCATTCCCAAATCTTCAGGAATGAGAAATCCAGTTTCTTTCCTGTTCAAAACTAATATGAAGTCTGTCTAACAGATTTTCATGGAACCTTATTCAAAATAAGCATTGCACTGTTTAGTGTGTATCATCCGAAGGAAATTGGTAGCTCAGAGCGACTCATCATCAACCTTACCATGTCTACAAACAAGTTCGGTTTTTTTTGTTCGGACACACCGTCAAATTGAGTTGTTCCGAGAGGAGTCTACTGTAAAAGAATACTATACTCTTTCAAGTAATCGAGAAACTTATTGCTCAAGTATTTTCCACTACGGTCCAACCGTAATGTCTTAATACTTTTGCCCGTCTGTTTTTCTATACTTCGTATCGAAACTCTTTGAATTACTCAAAAGTTTCTGACTTGTGTTTCATAAGATACACATAACTATAACGTGATGCCACATCCGTAAAGGTTATGAAGTATTCATATCCACCTCTAGCCTAGCTAGACATATTGGACAATTATGACCCATAGCATCACTATTTGTATAGATCATGGTGTTGTTGTACAAATTACTAACTATGTGACAAAAGAGATTGCACTCTTACCATTTGTGATTAGATCACTTAGATGTATAAATGATAGGAGGTCCCTATGATTTGTTCCTGGATTGAGAAATATGAGACAATATCAGTCCACGAAGGATAAATCATTAAATATCCCTAGTCAGAGCATTGTCGAGATTGGACATCGATAAATGCGTAAAAGACTAGTATTACACTTGTGCGCGTTGTGAGGGCACAAAGACATAGTTCTCATAGATTTGGGTATAGGATACTCATGCAAGTGTAATAGGAGGTTGTGTTTTACCAATGGTACGGGAAACAGCTTCGCTCTGGATAGACCCCCTCGGAATTCCATTGGTAGTATGACTATGTGTCTATGGAAGTCCGAAATCAGGGTAGGTGTATTTGGTCTTAACTTGAGACTTGCACCGCTAATACTTGCGACAATCAATATACTTTGGTTTTGGTTGTCCAGGGCTTTAACCGGTTTCTGTGTACGCCTCTTCTGGGTATATCGAGAATCGTAGTGTGTTGGGTGTGATGTCAAGACGAAAGTATCACTCCAGTCATAGTGGAGATGATGGTCACGTAGGATACGGGACTGGTTCTCTTAAATGCTGCAGCTATCGGGATATTATGACAAGGTCATGTATATCCGATTATAGAGACTAGTTACCAGACATCCGACATATGCTTCGTACGGGGCAGACACAATTCCAGCCCCAGGCCTAGCACGTGATCATCTGATACTGGATCGACATACAGAATACTACGTATACTACGCCTGATATAGATCGCTTATTCCTGTAAGCATGTTTCTGGAGAATTGGGTAGGCATGACACTTTGCTAGAAGCCAACCTTGTCTTGTAAATCGGTAAAATATCGTACTTGGTACATACGTGTTCGGATAGTCCAACGACCGAATTTACTACCAACATATCCGGGGATCTCATGGGTCGCTTCCCGAAGATTCACCGATGACGTATGACTCACACTTTTAATTAATCTAGGATTAATTAGATGAGAGAGAAAATTAATCTGGGATTAATTACGAAGATATTTTATCTGGGATAAAATATCGATTAAAGAGAGATAACGATTAATTTGGAATTAATCGATTAATTAATATATTCGATATATTAAACGAAATTAGATTTCGACGCGGAATTAAAATTAGATTTTAATTCGGGCGAACGAGTTAATTTAGAATTAATTCGTTAGCGACGTTAATAGTAATTATGCTTGGCATGATTATTTAATTAAATTAGATTTAATTACGTCGCAACGGAAAATTCGTTAATTCGGAATTAGCGAACCCGAGCCCGAGAGTATTTGCGAGCGCATTCGCATTTCGAATTCGAGTACGGCACACAAGTCACATCAAGCATCAAATCGTTAGTCACATGAAGCGTCAAATCAAATGTCACTTTGAGTGATGTGACAAGTTGTCACTTGATTAAGTGATGTGAGTTGATGTGAATAGTGATGGAGGTGGTTGGAAAGTTAAAAGGCTTGTACCATTGACTTTGTAGATTTGAAAAATGGTTTTGGTATTTGATTTTTATTTTTTGGAAAATAAAAACAAATATACTTAACACATTTCTTTTTTTCTCTCTCTCTAACACACACACGGTTTTAGAAACCTTGTCTCCATCTCTCTCTCTCTCGGCCATTTGTCCATTGTTTTCTCTTCACTGGTTTCAGCTCAAACCGTGAGCTAGGAGGAAGCAAATGAGTGATTTTGTTGCAAAATCAAAGTGCTAGCACACTCTAGGAGACATACCAAGGTGATAGGGTAGTGATTTCGTGAGCTTGGAATCCATTTTGGAAGCTTGGAGCTTGAAGATTTCATGGAATCCATGGCCGAAATTTTGAAGACAAAATCAGCCCACTGCCGAGCTTCATGGAGGAGGGTAGAAAATTTTGTTCTTTCGTAGCATCCAATCCGTTCAATGTGAGTATGATTCCGCCATACTTTGTTGAGTATTCGCAAGAGTTTTATGCTTGATTTCATCATTGGGACCTTAATAGAAACCAACAATGGTATCTTGAGCCAATATTGAGCATAAAAAAATTTAGGGTTAAAATTTGGGTAAAATTGATTTTGAGCATGATTAATGAAATTGGATGAATTAGTATGCTTAAATGTGTTTTAATTGATGATTGATTGGATCAATTTGATGAAATATTGTTTGGAACAAATTGCCCCAAATTTTTGTGTTGGCCGAAAATACAATGAACCCTAATGTCTTGGATTTTTTGATTTTTGATCATTGGATGTGTTGGAAATCAATTGGGGATATTGATTTAATGTTGAATTTGATTCAATTGGATTGGATTTGTAATTTGCCATAATAAACCCTAAAAACCGAGAGTTAGAGAGCCCTAAATTCTTGGTGATTTTTGTTTCGTTGATCATTGGATGACTTGAAACGATTTAGGATGTTGATTTAATGTCGATTATGGAATTAATTGGATTGAAACCGAATCGGACGCAAAATCCCCTTCAATTGCCGAGAGACTTAAGCATGTTTGAGTTTGATTTTTGATAAAATGTGTTGGACACTAATTGATGTAAATGAGCATGATTAATTAGGCTAATTCGTATTTTGGAAATATTGATTTGGGTAATTAATTGTGTAATACACTTTATGTAATTAAATTGGGAATTTGGAATTTTTTGTAATTTAATTATGTTGGGCCTTAAATTGGATTTGGGCTTGTTATGTTGTAAATGGGCTTATTGGGCTTGGTTGTACCAAGTTGGGTTTAGGCTAAATTGGTTGGATCCAATTAGGCCCAAAACCGCCTCCATAAAGCCCAAATGCGACTTAATGGACCTTTAAAGTTTAATTGGGCCTAATGGGCCGAAATTGATTTATGGGCTTATGGGGTAACTCCCGGATTGGACTTTGGTTATTGGGTTCGACCCGAGTTGACCAAAAGTCCACGCCTTAATGAAATTAATTAAAAGCCTATTGGACTTTAATTAAATAAACGTTGGACGTTAATTGGGCTTTGAGACCCGTAACGATTAAATTTGGAATTTAAGTCGTAAAGGTTTATTAATAAAGTGTAATATTTAATTTGGAATTAAATAGTGAATTAGTATTAAATACAAATTGAATTGGATTTAATTATGTAGTTTAATTTAATTCGAGAATTCATACTTTGAGTACTTATTCGCAAAACGAGTTTGACTCGCGCAAAATCAAATCGTTGTTTGAACATTGGATGGTCACTAATTATCAGATTAATTAATTGGATTAGATTGATTGATAACATGCTTGTTTGAATACATGATTGTGATGCATGAATAATGTATATCAGATGGATATTAGATGGGTGGGGCAATTTTAGAAATTATTGTAATAAATTTGATTTATTAATTGGACCTGCGTGTCCAACCTTATCACCTCCTTATTCTTTGTATTCTCTTCTCACCTATTCCCCTCAATGTAAATGAGGTTTCTTTAGAAGTGTAGTGTAACATTGGGAGTCACTGGCCCAAAGCTCGCTACATGGATCAAAGATGCTGCAAAAATATATATATTTGAAGTTTGAGTAAATAAGTTCGTAGGGGTGTCTTAACACCTGGTGCCCTGAAGCCAACTGGTTTGGGAGCCACCGACCCAACACTCGCTACATAGGCGGAAGGTATTGTTTATAAATAAAAAAAAATTCAAAATTCAAAAAAAAAATCAAAAAAATCAAAAAAATTATTCCATTGCCATAAAAAAGGTGTGAAATCTGATAGAACTTTAGGACAAAAATATTACTCTCTTATCAACTACACTTGTGACTGTTGTGGGCAAAAATGAGATTTATTAATACTTTGTTGGCTGTGTATATGGAGAATGGTAAATATAATCGGAGAATTTACTTATTCGGTAATTTAGAAAGAAACAAAACAACTAGTAACTTGTAGTAGAAGTTTCACCTGATTAGTCACTAACTTTCTTTATTCTTTTTTCTCTTGTCTTTTTGCTTTTGTGTGCATTAGTTTTACTACCTTTTTACTTTTGTAAAATGTTTGTGGGTATCATTGTTGTAAACCCTCACGAGACTACAACTCGTCCACTAGGGACACCTAGGGTTTAAAGGCTTGTTGCATACGCTAAATGCAACCGTGATCCCTACGAAAGTGGCTTAGTTTAATTTTTTGTTGTTGTTTTACTCGAGGACTAGCAAAATGTTAGGTTTGGGGGTGTGATGAGCGGAAAATATATCAATATTTACCGCCCCTTTAACTTAATATTTTATTTAGTTTCTCGGGTTTGATGAACGTTTTGATGTGTTTTAGTTTCTTTTGCAAATAAAATAATATCGGATCTCAATGAAATCATTTAGGACGAAATATGGGTCAAATAAGGGCAATTATTGGACTTGATATTTTAATTTTGGAGATTGGAACTTGAAAGGGCGCTTTTGACAAAGTGCAGTTTTGGAAATTCCAATTTTGCACATCTGTCGTATTTTGGGCATAACTGTTTACTCTGATATCGGATTGAGCTGATTCAAGTGCCAGATTAAAGAAGACTCAATGATCTACAACTTTAAAAGACAAAATATTTTCGAATTCTGAAGATTTCATGACCGAAATTGATGAACCATCCAGAAGTGAGTTGTGTGTAATTATTAAAGTCATTTTCAAAGCAAAAAAATAAATTAATAATAAATAATAAAATTATCAAATCATTACCAAACATGATAAGAAATTAGTGGAGCAATTAATAATGGATTTGGTGGAGTAATTATTAGAGAAATTAATAATGGATTTGGTGGAGAATTTGATGGATGATTTGATGGAGGCAAAATTTTGCCTATAAATACCAAGCCATTTCATTTGTAAAATTCATACTTTCTTCTTTGAAATTCCTAAAGAATAAATAAGAAGATTGTATCTTGTTTGTTTATTTACAGCTTTCAGTAATTAATTTCCGCTTTCACACTTTCTTTTCTTTATTTTTCAGTTTTTACTTTCCGCAATTTACTTTTACGCACAATCATTTCCTTTCTTTACTTTTGCAGTTTTTATTTTTCAAGAAATGAGGAGGTAATTCCCCTTTGCTGGGGTGAAAGGTAAAGCTTTTATTATTGCTATTTAGATTAATCTCCTTTAATTATAATATATAAAGTATTTAAAACTTGACTTAATGAGGATACTGCTATATTGGCCGGCTGGTAATTAATTATAAATTGGTTTTAACCTGACTATGGATACTGCCTGGTTAGTCGGTTGGTAATTAATTATTAATTTAAATTAATCAGGATACCGCTTTTATGGCTGGTTGGTTATCACGTAAAGTTAATATATTATATTAAGGGAGATATCTAAAATAGTAGTAATAAAAGTTGATCCTCTAACCCCAGCTTTCTCTTTTATTGTACTTTTACTTTATTTAATTTCAGTAATTTACTTTTCAGCAATTTACTCTTCAGCGATTTACTTTTAGTAATTTACTTTTTTTTTTTTTTTACTTTTTACTTTTTTACTTTTTACTTTTTACTTTTTTTACTATTCAGCAATTTACTTTTCATTATTAAATTTTTAGTATTTTACTTTATGTCTTTTATTTTATTTAAATTTTTACTACCCGTAAATATGTGTCGTAACTAAGCCAGTTATCTGAGGTTGTGATGAAATCCAATATCACCGGTTTATAAGGGGTTAGATTATAGCTTGGGTAATATAAAGGTTTATTTATTGAGTCTTAATCTTAATGCTTTTTATTAACTGGCAATTAATAAAATTGATTAGGTAAACTTAAAATGAACTTGGAAAAGGGATTTTAGGTTAAAAACCTTAGACTCAATAGCCCACTATCTTCCTTGAGGATAAATAACCCTTTAATAGATTTCCTTACAGGATAGGAATATACCTGTCGGGCGGGGTAGCCATAATTGGAATTTAAACTTAATGAATCCATGTAATTTGGTTAACATAGACATATGGTTCAATTGGGTTATACTGGGTATTTTAATCGACCATCGGAAGAGGCTTTTACATAATTTAGTGTTCCATGTTAATAAATTAATATATTACCCAACTGTAAGATAACCACTTCATCTTTAATATATATTGGAAGGATTCACAACCCTGGATAGTTTTATAAATTTGAATTTTCTTCAATCTACTTTCAAGAAATTTTATTTACTTGTTTTAAGTTTTAAAGTCACCACCCAATCAAACAATCAATCTATTGGATACTTGTAAACATTTGACCTCATAAAAATTTAATAGCAAAGGTTTTAAGTCCTCGTGGGATTGATACTTTTTATATTACTTGAACGATACATGTGCTTGCATTATACGCGTGTGATTACGCACCGATCAAGTTTTTGGCGCCGTTGTCGGGGACTTATTTATCTTTTACTATTAGTTTAGGGGTTAGATACGTTATTTGTATCTAATTTCTTATTATTGTTGTTTTCTTGTGTTTCAGGTTCTCAGAAACTACATGAGACGAACCAGAAGCTTTGAACTCCGACCGCTTGACCCAGAAATTGAAAGAACCATCAGACAGTTGAGAAAGGAAAGGCGAGAAGGCCAAGAAGCATTAGTCAACATGGAACCTGAACCTTTGAACGTTGCACCACCGATTCCCATTCGAGACAGAACCATTCCGGTGGTTGACAGACCAATTTCTTGTATTATACTTCCTCATTTACCAGCAAATGCATGTGACATCAAAACATGCATCCAGATGATTCAGCACTCAGTACAGTTTGGGTAAAATTGTAGAAACCCAACAATGGTATCAAGAACATTGGATGGTCATTAATTTCAGATTAATTAATTGGATTAGATTGATTTATAACATGCTTTGTGTGAATACATGGATGCGATGTATGAATAATGCATATCGGATGGATATTAGATGGGTGATGGCAATTTTGGAAATTGTTGTAATAAATTTAGAATTTATTAAATTGGACCTGCGTGTCCAGCCTATTACCTCTTGACTATTTGTATTTCTCTTCTCACCTATTCCCCTCAATGTAAATGAGGTTTCTTTAGAAGTGCTATGTAATTGGGTAGAAGTAATACTTGTGCTAGCGGGAGAGAGAAAATGAGAGATTTGTTCTAGGAACAATGTGCTAAGTATCCATCCGCATATCATTATTATATTTATTTATAAGCGCCTTATTATGTTTTTAGAATGCATGTTTAAGGGTGTATGATGATGAGACCTAACAAAGATAATTAATTTGTTGTCAATTACGTGAAAAACCCTCAACACATATTAAGCGTTTTTCCTTCCATTGAATGATTCATTCTCAAGATCCAAGATTGGCATTGGTTTGTTGGTCAAAGTCAAGACCTTTGTCCATTGCGGATGTGTTTGAATCATGAAGGCTTTGTTCTATATCGGTGTCTTGTCCAAGTTGTGCTTTGTTGGCCAAAGTCAAGATGACTTCTTGTCCATCGACATCGATTACGAAGCTTTCCAAGGTCAATGGGTTCCACTTAACTGGGATCATTAAGTTTGTTGTACCAAAGCCAATGCTTAGTTGATTCAGAGGAAAAAGGTTAGGGAATATTTTGGATATATTGGCATATATAAGATATATGTTTCGGACTTGGATGTCCACCTACTAGATCTAGGAATTGGATGAGATCCAATTGATCTTAGAGATCAACCTAGTTGATTATCATACAATTTGTTGGCCAAAGTCAAGATTGTGTGTTATTTAACGGGATCCTAGCCCACTAGGAAACAAGGCTTCCCGAGTACTCAACAGAGGGTTAGAGGCTCGCCGAAAAATAGTGGGAGGCAAGTATTAAATTTGCAATATTCGTTTAGATACTTGCCAATACGTGCTCATTTCAAATTTTTCTTCAAATAAATTAATATATTAGTTGGATAATAATTAAAAATGATGTCATTAAATAGATGTTTCAATTACCACGACCTGATATTAAATTCAATAGTTAATACAAATTAATTATCTTTAAATATGTATATCAAAATGTAACTACAAACTTTTTCAGATTTTTAAAATTCATTTTTCATGTAGGATAATAAATTTGAATGTAACACCATATGTTATTAAATATAATGTAATGCAAGCTTGGATTTCACAATACAAGAAGAGGTATAACTGATTAGCTTCCAAATATAATGTCGTAGCACTATCCATCAAAGTCAGTAGGATGGTTACAAGTCGCTTCCCTCTAGTCAGCTTATGAAAAATATAGTTCATGGCAATCTTTAGTAAAGAAAAATATAAATTGGCTAATAAATTAAGAGAAAATATATTAAATTCTTATAATAATAGAAAAGGCTAATAGTTAAAAAAAGATTAAATAAGTTAGTTATTACGATTAACACGACATGATATTAAAAGCAAATACTGAATTTAAATTAAATATCACTAAATATGTATATCAAAACATAACAACTAATTTTTTTAGATTTTTTATATTTCATTATCATCTGGAATAAGATGTTTGAATGTAGCACTATATGTCTATAATGCAAGCTCGTGTTTCATCGTACATCAAGAAGTAAAATTAATTAACATACCAATGTAATAACGCTTGCATACCTATATTTTGTATTTGATCCATTGAGTAATTATTTGTAACATTTGAAATTTAGTAACTAGCATGTTTCATTCAATGCTCATTCATGGAATATTTAACTATTGTTGACCCGCTACATTTTATTTCACAATTTTCATCCTTTATTGTTCTTTTCTATATTTATAGCTTTTATCTTTCTATTTTTATCTAAGATCTTCTGTAAGTTTTGAATTTAAAAATGTCAAAGAGTCTTAATTTTTTCATTATGGCTTTACTTATGCAAGTATGCAGTGAAAGCATGCTTATTTCAAGCACAATTATGGAAGAATCGAAGCCAAGTGCTTCATCAATTTCTGCCAAACCATCATCAATACCCGTAAGTGTTTGTTTTTTACGCTTTATTGACATATTGGTGTTGGTTTCATTATTTATTGATTATCGTGAAACACTTATGTTTGTATAATTTATTGATTAGGAAGCAAGTGTGACTGAGAAGTCTGGAGTTGCTTACACAGACTATTTTTATGATCACCCATGCATTCCTGGTCAATGTTTTGGATCGTTATCGATTTCTCCTCTTTCACCCGAGTTTGACAACAATCATCAGTTTTAAAGATATCAAAACTATATTTAGAAATAAATACTTCTTATAATGATTGACAATATAATATTACATTTAGTTAAATATTATCTTTTGTTGTTTTGTTTTTAATATTATTGATTAGCCACATAAAAGAAGCAATATTTTTGTTCCTTTTGAAGAATACTAGTTCAGACTTTAGCAAAATTGCAATAGCTTAGTAAAATTGTCAAAAACTATATAACATCATACCCACTAATGGGTATTGCACTATTATGGGAAGAAAAATGTAAATCATAACCATCCCCATAAATTAGTGCAATTAAGGAAAAAGGCATTGATAAGACATGGAGAACGAATTGAAATTTTAATTTATGAGTACTTTAATTACATTGTTACGTTCATCATCACTTAATTCCAATATTTGCCTACTCTCCATAGATTATCAAAAAATAAACTTAATTTTTACAAAATATAATAGCAAGAGATAATAATTCCTCAAATATTACAACTTCAAAACTGCATGTTAAAAGAGAATCAGCCTAAAATGAAGGCACTCATAATATTCTTTTCACATTTCAATTGATGTGCAGATTATTATGCCACTTTCATCATTCAAAACTTGAGGACATTAGCTTGTTGCGGAAGAATTATTCAAAAAATAAAATAAAAAATAACTAAAATTAAAAGAGAAATAAACTGTACAAATTCTAATTTCATCAAATCTGTAGGCTAAAACGCCATAGAGCATTAATACCAAATGGAACATTAAGCAATTTGTTTCAAATCTTATATCCGACTCTATATTATTTATTTTTATAATCAACTTTCAAACCACTACTTACGTAAATGCACGTTATTTGTTCAATCTGTCACATTTTAATCAAAACAAATTAAAATCATAAAGTAAGAGTCATTCTGCCACACTAATTCCAAGGCATCAAATGGGACTTACTCCAAAAAAATCACATACTTATTTGATTAGTGTGACATTAATAATAAAAAGTCACATGCCATAACATTGTCCATCCGAGTCAATAGGATATTACTAAATCTCTTCCTGCTAGTCAGCTTATGAAAGACATAAAATTATCGAAAACTTGTCGCAGTATATATAAATTTTTTCTAATTTTGTAAGAGCATATAGTTCATGGCAACCTTTAAAATAGAAGAATAAAACTTGGCTAATAAAGAAAGAGAAAAAATATAAAATTATTACAGAACAAGATAATAATTAAATAGATGTTTCAATTACCACGACCTGATATTAAATTCAATAGTTAATACAAATTAATTATCTTTAAATATGTATATCAAAATGTAACTACAAACTTTTTCAGATTTTTAAAATTCATTTTTCATGTTGTTGATGGTGTTTTCAGGACCTATGTTATTTAAGGAGTACGGCAGGGGTAAAAAGGGTAATTCCCTTCTAGGTCGAAATCATTAAAAAGCCGACCCGACCACATGAGTGTTATAAAGCCAACAGGTAGAGACCGAACACTTGATGATCGGTGACCGAGCACTTTGGTTCAGAGTACCGAGCAATTATCAGGTCAACAGCAGCATTCTCAGTACAAAAAACTATTATGACCGGCCACATGAAGACCGACCTCGTGAAAACCGAGCATAGGACAAGATATGTTCGGGAAGATAAGATATTATATCCATACAAGATAAGATAATAAGTTATCCTACTTTAATGGGGTAAACTAGTAAGTCAATGTCCTAGTATGATAAAGAAAGTAAATGTAGTTTTTGACTAGGAATCCTCATGGGAAAGGGAAATTGTTTCAACTAGGAAACCATTGTAAAAGAAGGAATCTGATTTCTGCACTATTATAAATAGGAGGGTAGAGTATGCTTAAGGAGGATAGAATAAAAGAGAGAACCAATATCAGGATCAGAATCATTACCATCAAACTTGTAAAAAACAGAAGCAGAGCCGAGAAGCGTGTTTGAGTAATAAAAGTATCATCCTTTTTGTGCCCGTGGACGTAGGTCGGACCAAAATCCGCCGAACCACGTTAAATCTCTTTGTCGATTGGCGTATTTATCTGTCTTTTGCTAAGTTTGATTTTGGTCCCCCATAACCAAACAAATTCATTATTGAGGGAGGATTGTCTCGGGAGTAATATTCCCATATTGCCTTGAGACCAAAATCAGCCGTCAACAGTTGGCGCCGTCTGTGGGGAACTCAACAAAAAGCGGTTCGCGTAGTAAGACGATGGCAGAAGGCGGAAATCACCAATCGTCGGGGAATCCGGCCACAGATTGGATGAATAAGATAGAAGAAAGCATAAGGAAGGACATGGAGGATAGTTAGGCCCTCCTAAAAACCATGATGGACCGACTGGAGAGAATGGAAGGGGGGAACCGCGAGAAGCCTGAAACCAGAGCTAATCAAAGAAGATGAGAGATAGCAGATGGAAAGAGGGTTGCGGATACAAGTGAGGACGATGGACCTAGGAGGAGGGGGCCTTACGGGATAAAATCCATAGTGGTGGAAGAAGATTCACAAGCAGAGGACACATGGGAAGAAGAAAAAGAGAGACGTTCGGCAGATTCCTCTTATGATAGTCTCCGCTACACTGGAAGAGGAGACACAGAGTACGACGAAACTGTGCGGGAGATTCCAAGGCGTAAGGAACATCGCACCCGGCGCAACAGACATGAAGAAGATCACAGAAGGCGACATGGCGGCCCAAATAGCGAGGTAAAATCTTGGTTAAAAAAAAGAGATGGCCAAGTGGAGGACAAACCTCAAAACAGATACAGGAGACACCCGGGAAGGGATCGGGATCGCATGCGGAGTCAGAAGGCAGCCTGCAGCTGCTTTGCAACTCTCTCACGAGAAACCCTCTGCATTGAGGAGGGTACCAAAAAACGGCAGAGGAATGAAGACGGAGGAAAAGCCAGTGGAGATCCTAGTCCTCGGCCAAACAGAATAGCCCGGCTAGCGGCAGCTGAGGAATTATAAGGGATAGAACTTTTCGGACCGGGAAAAAACATAAAGATATGAGAGGCTTGGACAAGACCCTGAGACAGAGCCTACTAGAATGTCTAAAAGAGTATCCGGACATCTTCAAACGGAGGACATACTCAACGCCCATTACAGAGGACAGTTGGCACCGATTCCACTTCAATCATCGGCTCGGGGCTGGAGTTCATTCCGCCGAGGCCTCTTCATCGGCTCGGGGCTGGATCTCGTTCCGCCGAGGCTGCTATACTATTCGACTCAGGGGTCGGGTTACATCCCACCGAGTCGTGCTTATTGGCCTGGGGACGGAACATTCCCCCAGAACCAAATGTCTCTTTAGCTCGGGGTCCTCAGAATATTCAGGGACATACTCGATGCATAGGATCCGTGAGAAGCATAGCACGGGGAGGGATGATACCCCCGTGGCGATTGTTTACTCCAGTGTTACCGAACATAAGGAGGAACATGCCCTTAATGTGTCGAGCACTCTTTTGATCCTCACTTACCCGATGTAATGGATCTGTGGGAAAGCATAGCATGGGGGATGATGATGCCCCCGTGACGATTGCTAACTCCAGTGATGCCGGACCTAAGGAGGAATATACCCTTAGTATCTCGGACACTCTTTGATCCATTCATCATTTGGATCCAAGAGAGGCGCATCACGGGGATGCGTTACGCCCCTGTAGCGTGTGCCTGCTCCAGCGTGGTAATGAGGAGCCCTCATACAATACACAGGCTCCACAGTGACCCGACGTATAGAGGATGTGCCCTTACCATTCAAACGCTCTCCTGATCCAAATCCTGGTTCGCCGGGAAACTGAATTGAAAGATTCAGAATTGTGTTTTGGAGACCTCGGGCAGGACGCTGTTTTGAGGCATCCGTGATGTTGTTTATACTTGCGAAAAGTTTTATTTTGGGACAAGCGCTAAGTCGCCCCCGCCCTTTAATTTTATATTTCAAAGTTTTGTTTTCGTTTTCCACTGGTCTGGTAGGGGGACGCCAGTTCTGGACTCAGTAGGGCTTCAAAAGGTTGATTCATTTCCCTTCTGAATAAGTCCAACCTGATTAATCTGTTCGAGGCTGGATTCGTTCCGCCGAGGCCACTTGATTAATCGGCTCGGGGTTGGATTTTGTTCCGCCGAGGCCACTTTGTTTTTCTCAGCTCGGGGTCGGGGTACGTCCCACCGAGTCAGCCCTTCGGACTGGGGACGTAACATTCCCCCAGGTCCAAATGCATTTCTCAGCTCTGGGTCAGGGTACGTCCCACCGAGTCAGCCCTTCGGACTGGGGACGTAACATTCCCCCAGGTCCAAGTGCCTCTCTTCACTCGGGGTCGGGTTACGTCCCACCGAGTCTACCTCTTTGGACTGGGGACGTAACATTCCCCCAGGTCCAAGTGCCTTTCTCAGCTCGGGGTCGGGGTACGTCCCACCGAGTCAGCCCTTCGGACTGGGGACATAACATTCCCCCAGATCCAAGTGCCTCTCTTCACTCGGGGTCGGGTTACGTCCCACCGAGTCTACCTCTTTGGACTGGGGACGTAACATTCCCCCAGGTCCAAGGGCCTTTCTCAGCTCGGGGTCGGGGTACGTCCCACCGAGTCAGCCCTTCGGACTGGCAACGTAACATTCCCCCAGATCCAAGTGCCTCTCTTCATTCGGGGTCGGGTTACGTCCCACCGAGTCTACCTCTTTGGACTGGGGACGTAACATTCCCCCAGGTCCAAGTGCCTTTCTCAGCTCGGGGTCAGGGTACGTCCCACCGAGTCAGCCCTTCGGACTGGGGACGTAACATTCCCCCAGGTCCAAGTGTCTTTCTCAGCTCGGGGTCGGGGTATGTCCCACCGAGTCAGCCCTTCGGACTGGGGACGTAACATTCCCCCAGGTCCAAGTGCCTCTCTTCATTCGGGGTCGGGTTACGTCCCACCGAGTCTACCTCTTTGGACTGGGGACGTAACATTGCCCCAGGTTCCCACCGAGTCAGCCCTTCGGACTGGGGACGTAACATTCCCCCAGGTCCAAGTGCCTTTCTCAGCTCGGGGTCGGGGTACGTCTCACCGAGTCAGCCCTTCGGACTGGGGACGTAACATTCCCCCAGGTCCAAGTGCCTCTCTTCATTCGGGGTCGGGTTTCGTCCCACCGAGTCAGTCATTCGGACTAGGGACGTAACATTCCCCCAGGTCCGAGCATCTCTCACAGCTCGAGACAGGATCACATGCCACCGAGCACATCATCGTTAGCTCAGAGGTAAAATTTTCTCCTCACAATCAAGATTGGATCAGTCAGGGGTCAAGACCTCTAAATCTCTGGTACATATATTACAGAGGAGGAGTCATTTTTAGTTTGGACAACAAGAGGAACTTCATCTCCTTATGGAACGACCCAAGTAAGCAATTTGCTTTGAGGTGGAGAATCGTTCTGAATAGGGTCAGCATCTCCAATAACCGAGGATATGAAGATAGAAATAGAAGACTTAGTTGATGGCGAAGGCAATTTCTCTGTGATTTCTGGAACGACCACCAGCAAGGCGATCAACACACCATCTTTTTTTATAGTTCTCGGCATCAACTCGCAAACTCGTTGTTACCGAGAACTAGGGGACAGATGTTGATGGTGTTTTCAGGACCTATGTTATTTAAGGAGTACGGCAGGGGTAAAAAGGGTAATTCCCTTCTAGGTCGAAATCATTAAAAAGCCGACCCGACCACATGAGTGTTATAAAGCCAACAGGTAGAGACCGAACACTTGATGATCGGTGACCGAGCACTTTGGTTCAGAGTACCGAGCAATTATCAGGTTGACAACAGCATTCTCAGTACAAAAGACTATTATGACCGACCACATGAAGACCGACCTCGTGAAAACCGAGCATAGGACAAGACATGTTCGGGAAGATAAGATATTATATCCATACAAGATAAGATAATAAGTTATCCTACTTTAATGGGGTAAACTAGTAAGTCAATGTCCTAGTATGATAAAGAAAGTAAATGTAGTTTTTGACTAGGAATCCTTATGGGAAAGAGAAATTGTTTCAACTAGGAAACCCTTGTAAAAGAAGGAATTTGATTTCTGCACTATTATAAATAGGAGGGTAGAGTATGCTTAAGGAGGATAGAATAAAAGAGAGAACCAATATCAGGATCAGAATCATTACCATCAAACTTGTAAAAACAGAAGCAGAGCGAGAAGCGTGTTTGAGTAATAAAAGTATCATCCTTTTTGTGCCCGTGGACGTAGGTCGGACCAAAATCCGCCGAACCACGTTAAATCTCTTTGTCGATTAGCGTATTTATCTGTCTTTTGCTAAGTTTGCTTTTGGTCCCCCATAACCAAACAAATTCACTATTGAGGAGGATTGTCTCGGGAATAATATTCTCATATTGCCCTGAGACCAAAATCCGCCGTCAACACATGTAGGATAATAAATTTGAATGTAACATCATATGTTATTAAATACAATGTAATGCAAGCTTGGATTTCACAATACAAGAAGAGGTATAACTGATTAGCTTCCAAATATAATGTCGTAGCACTATCCATCTAAGTCAGTAGGATGGTTCCAAGTCGCTTCCCTCTAGTCAGCTTATGAAAAATATAGTTCATGGCAATCTTTAGTAAAGAAAAATATAAATTGGCTAATAAATTAAGAGAAAATATATAAAATTATTATAATAATAGAAAAGGCTAATAGTTAAAAAAAAGATTAAATAAGTTAGATATTACGATTAACATGACATGATATTAAAAGCAAATATTGAATTTAAATTAAATATCGCTAAATATGTATATCAAAACATAACAACTAATTTTTTTAGATTTTTTATATTTCATTATCATCTGGAATAAGATGTTTGTATGTAGCACTATATGTCTATAATGCAAGCTCGTGTTTCATCGTACATCAAGAAGTAAAATTAATTAACATACCAATGTAAAAAGGCTTGCATACCTATATTTTGTATTTGATCCATTGAGTCATTATTTGTAACATTTGAAATTTAGTAACTAGCATGATTCATTCAATGCTCATTCATGGAATATTTAACTATTGTTGACCCGCTACATTTTATTTCACAATTTTCATCCTTTATTGTTCTTTTCTATATTTATAGCTTTTATCTTTCTATTTTTATCTAAAGATCTTCTGTAAGTTTTGAATTTAAAAATGTCAAAGAGTCTTAATTTTTTCATTATGGCTTTACTTATGCAAGTATGCAGTGAAAGCATGCTTATTTCAAGCACAATTATGGAAGAATCGAAGCCAAGTGCTTCATCAATTTCTGCCAAACCATCATCAATACCCGTAAGTGTTTGTTTTTTACGCTTTATTGACATATTGGTGTTGGTTTCATTATTTATCGATTATCATGAAACACTTATGTTTGTATAATTTATTGATTAGGAAGCAAGTGTGACTGAGAAGTCTGGAGTTGCTGACAGATACTATTTTTATGATCACCCATGCATTCATGGTCAATGTTTTGGATCGTTATCGATTTCTCCTCTTTCACCGAGTTTGACAACAATCATCAGTTTTAGAGATATCAAAACTATATTTAGAAATAAATACTTCTTATAATGATTGACAATATAATATTACATATAGTTAAATATTATCTTTTGTTGTTTTGTTTTTAATATTATTGATTAGCCACATAAAAGAAGCAATATTTTTGTTCCTTTTGAAGAATACTAGTTCAGACTTTAGCAAAATTGCAATAGCTTAGTAAAATTGTCAAAAACTATATAACATCATACCCACTAATGGGTACTGCACTATTATGGGAAGGAAAAATGTAAATCATAACCATCCCCATTAATTAGTGCAATTAAGGAAAAAGGCATTGATAAGACATGGAGAACGAATTGAAATTTTAATTTATGAGTACTTTAATTACATTGTTATGTTCATCATCACTTAATTCCAATATTTGCTTACTCTCCATAGATTATCAAAAAATAAACTTAATTTTTAGAAAATATAATAGCAAGAGATAATAATTCCTCCAATATTACAACTTCAAAACTGCAAGTTAAAGAGAATCAGCCTAAAATGAAGGCACTCATAATATTCTTTTCACGTTTCAATTGATGTGCAGATTATTATGCCACTTTCATCATTCAAAACTTCAGGACATTAGCTTGTTGCAGAAGAATTATTCAAAAAATAAAATAAAAAATAAAGACAAAATAACTAAAATTAAAAGAGAAATAAACTGTACAAATTTTAATTTCATCACATCTGTAGGCTAAAACGCCATAGAGCATTAATACCAAATGGAACATTAAGCAATTTGTTTCAAATCTTATATCCGACTCTATATTATTTATTTTTATAATCAATTTCAAACCACTACTTACGTAAATGCACGTTATTTGTTCAATCTGTCACATTTTAATCAAAGCAAATTACAATCATAAAGTAAGAGTCATTCTGCCACACTAATTCCAAGGCATCAAATGGGACTTACTCCAAAAAAATCACATACTTATTTGGTTAGTGTGACATTAATAATAAAAAGTCACATGCCATAACATTGTCCATCCGAGTCAATAGGATATTACTAAATCTCTTCATGCTAGCCAGCTTATGAAAGACATAAAATTATCTAAAACTTATCGCAGTATATATAAATTTTGTCTAATTTTGTAAGAGCATATAGTTCATGGCAACCTTTAAAATAGAAGAATAAAACTAGGCTAATAAAGAAAGAGAAAAAATATAAATTATTGCAGAACAAGATAATAATTAAAAATGATGTCATTAAATAGATGTTTCAATTACCACGATATAACAACCCGGGATATTTTAGCGATATCGCGTAAGTTTTATTGTCCGCGTTTGGGGTCGCGTCGATCGCGAGGTCAATCTTAGTGTATAATAGGGACGTTTTTCAAGAAATTAAATGGAAGACATTGATAACTAAACTAAAGGGATTAAAATGAAAATTTCCACACAAGAGTAGAAAAACCCTAGACACTTCTACACACTCACACACGCTTAACACACACACATACGCACAACTCACACACGATTTACACACACAGTTACAACAGAAGCATAACAGAGAGGGAGAAGAGACGAGCAGAGGGAGAAATGGGAGAGAGAAAAGAGAGAGAATGAGAGACCGAAACCAGAAGGGAAAGAAGGCAGAAAAGAAATAGAAAGAAGAGAGAAGAAGTTCGAGAGCTGAGATGGAGGAAGAACGAAGCACAAGGGACCGAAAGAAGAAGAAACCAGAAGACCGAGTGAGTCCAGAAGAGATATAAGGGAAGCTGAGAAAAAAAAAGGGGATTCAACAATTGGGCTTCTGAATTCAGTCATGGAGTCAATGGTAAGTACATTATGCATATGGGTATCTTGTATTAGATTGATTCTGTTATATGAGTTTTGGAGTAAATCTTAATTTGGGTTTGATAATGAGTTGGAATTGTATTGATACAAACTTAGGATTAGTATTTAGTAAGAAATTGAAGAAATTTCGAAACTAAAAGAAATTTATACAATTGAATAAAATGGGTTTATTAGCTGCATGGTGGACAGGTTAGAATGTGAAGTTTATTGTTGTTGATGAAAATGAGGATGAGAAATGAAATTGATGACCATTTACAAATTGTGTTTGGATATGTGAATGCACATATATGCGTGTGTGTAGTGGAGGCCGAGAGGATGGGAGACAAATTGGAGTTGATGATATTATTAATGGTGAAGACAAGTGGGTTGAGCGAATCAAATATGAAGAAGATTTAAGTGTGCCGTGTGTTATGGATTTTATTATAGTTGAAACAACGGATGAATATAAAGATATTGATGGAATAAAAAGGGGATATGCGATTTGGATTTAATTTTGTTAGAAAATTAAATTATAACTTTAATAAATATGATAATAGAATAATATTGATGCGTTGACATGTATACAAAATCTGAAAATTATGATTGCTGTAGTAGTGGGAAATAAGATGGTAGTAGGTTAGTTGGATGTTCAAGTAATTTTATGCCTTTGGTTGCTTTATATGTTATATTTTAATCTCAATAGTACGGAATACTATGCTTGGCATATTGATTCATTGTTTTGATAATTAAAACAAATGTTTTGGGTAAGGTCATCCCCTTTTTATTAGTATTATGGTTTAAATATTGACTGTTTGGTTGGCGTAAGAAGTGTGAACCAAAATGAGGTAATGATGATCTTGCAATGCCTCTATATGAAGTTGATGATGTTATTGCATAGGCCTTTACTTATGTGCATTGTCGGAGAGATAGAGAATTAGTTAATTTTATGTTAAATAATCAGTGTTGCTTTTATTAAAAGTTGCTGTCGATATTGGCCATATGAAATATTCAGGTGATTTTAGATTATTTAAAAATCAACTTTTCAATTATGTAATGTTTAAAAATACGTGGCGGCGCCTCGAGGCGGCCGGCCATTGAGGCGCGAGGCGGACCGCCTCGAGGCGGGGAGGCGGGCGCCTCGATCCAAAACATCAGAATAATAATCAAAATAGTAATATCATAATAATAAAAACATGTTAAATCCAAAATACATTCATTTCTACATAATTCATAATATGTTCATAAAACTATTGATAACTAATCCCTAAATAAGCTATCATTTGTATCTAGCGGCATGAAGTTTGGGTCAAAATCTCTCTCATCATCAGATGTGTCATCCTCCAAAGAACCTCCTTCACTTGTATTGTCTTCATCCACTAATTGTGGAGCTTTTCCTTTCTCTAACAAATAACATAAAGTCTATTATTTTTTAATTTATATTATATAAATTGCATTATTTGTAAATATTAACTTACTTTGGTCTCTGTTCCTTTTTTTTGCAGATGCTTTACTTCCACTCGGTTGGACAATGGAAGTATTCTCTACAAAGCTTTCTCCGGCCACCCATTCATCATCAGAAGGCAACTCTTCCTCAATCAAAGGATCATGATCCGCTT
>SKCR01027091.1:0-43627 GCA_019454045.1 Zanthoxylum bungeanum | reverse complement strand
GACTTTGGCCAATAAAAATCGCGATTTGGACAAAACACCGATATGCAACAAAACTCTCATGATTCAAGTACATCCTTGATTGACAAAGGTCTTGACTTTGGTCAATAAAAACCAATGCCAACTTCGGATCTTGAACAAGAATCATTCAATGGAAGGATATTTGCTTAATATAAAACGAGGGTTTTTCGCGTGCAATTGGCTACCAATTAATTATCTTTGTTAAGGTCTCATCATCATACACCCTTAAACATGCATTCTAAATACATAATAAAGCGCATATGAAAATAAATAATAATGATATGAGGATGGATATTTTACATTGATCCTAGATCAAATCTCTCACTTTCTCTCTCCCGCTAGCACTTGTATTACTTCTACCCGTTACACTACACTTCTAAAGAAAACCTCTTATACATGGAGGGGATAGGTGAGAAGAGAATACAAAGAAATAGGAGATAAGGCTGGACACCGCAGGTCCAATTAATAAATCAAATTTATTACAATTTCCAAAATCGCCCCACCCGACTAATATCCATCCGATATACATTATTCAAACATCACAACCATGTATTCATACAAGCATGTTATCAATCAATCAATCAAATTAATTAATCTTGATTATTAGTGATCATCCAATGTTCAAACAAAGATTTCATTTTGTTCGAGTCAAACTCGTATTGCAAACACGTACTCAAAGTACAATTTCTACGAATTAAATTAAATTACATAATTAAATCCAATTTAATACGTATTTAATTCTAATTCATTATTTAATTCTAAATAAAATATTACACTTTTATTAACGAACCTTTACGACTTAAATCCAATTTATCGCAACGGGTCTCAAGCCCGATTAACATCTAATGTTTTATTTAATTAAAGTCCAATGGGCTTTTAATTAATTTCTATAAGGCATGGACTTTTGGTCAACTCGGGTCAAACGAACAACCAAAACCCAATCCGGGAGTTACCCCATAAGCCTTTAAATTAATTTTGGCCCATTAGGCCCAATTAAATAATTAAGGTCCATCAAGTCATAATTGACCTTTTGGATTCGGTTTTGGGCCAAATGGATCCAACCAATTTTGCCTAAACCCACTTGTTACAACAAAGCCCAAAAGCCCAATTACAACCTAATAAGCCCAATTTCCAAAATCAAGCTCAAATTAATTAACTTATAAAATTCCAAATTTCACAATTAATTAACCTAAGTGTAATACACAATCAATTTCCCAATTAACATTTCTAAAATATCAATTAGCCTAATTAATCATGCACTTTAACAACCAATAGTGTCCAACACAAATCAATTAAAATCAAACCCAATTAACATGCTTTTCAAGTCTCGGCAATTAGGGGTTTTTCAATTCGATTCGGTTTCAATCCATTGAGTCCACAATCTTAATTTCCCAATCAATTCAATTCATCCATGAATTAAAACAACAAAATCACAAAGAATTTCATGTTCTTTAAAATTCGGCCAAGCCACTTTAAAAGGGAAAAATGTTCCAAATCAAAATTCAATCCAATTGAACTTCAAAACAACATTAACCAATTGTTTTAAGTCATCCAATGATCAAACAAAACAAAATTACCAAGACATTAGGTTCTTCCAATTTTCGGCCAAGCCTCCAATTTGGGGAAAATTGAATCCAATCCAATTTCATGAAATTGATCACACACAATCTCAATTAAACATGTTCTAAGCATACTTAAACATCCAATTCAATTAAAACATGCTTAAACACATTTTACCCAATTTCAAGTTTCATTTCAACCTAAAGAATTGGGGAAAATTGATCTAATCCAATTTTCTTGAAATTGATCATGCACAACTTCAATTCAACCTCATTCAAGCATAATGCATCAAACAATTCAACCAAATCATGCCTAAATCGAGTTTACCCAAATTAAAGTTTTGACCAAAATAAGCAAATTGGGGAAAAACAATCCAATGAATTATTTATCAAATTGATTACATACAACTCAAATTCAATCATATATAATCATTCTCAAACAATCAATTTGACAGAATCAAGCTAAAATCAAAAAGCCCCAAATTTGCTCAAGAACCCTAATTCGGTTTTCATGCATCAATGGCTCTAGATACCAATGTTGGAATTCAATCAAGTCCCAAGGATCACAAACATGCATAAAAAACGAGTTGAATACTCAAAGGAGTAAGGCGGAATTCATACTCACATTGATGGGTTTTGATGGATGAAGAACAAGATGCGTTTTTGGCTCCCTTCATAGAGCTCGGCAGTAGCTTTCCTTGACAGTGGGCTGTGCGATTTTGATCCTCTTTGAACCTCCAAGAATCGGCCATGCAAGACTCCATTGAAGCTCCAAGCTTCAAGCTTCCATGCTCAAAGATTTCGTTTCCCTATCACCTATGTATCACTCAAGGTGTGCTAGCACTTGTTCATCTTCCATTTTGCTTCTCAAAATTTCGGTGAAACCAGAAAAATGAGAGAAGAAATCGCACCATGCGTGAAGGAGATGAAGATGAAAAGAGAGGGAGAAGAAAACGTTTTTGGCTCCCAAAAATGTTACCAAAACGTGTACAGTACACCTGTGAGAGAGGAAAAGATTTTAATATATATATATTTTATTTCCTATTTACCAAGTAAATTAAAATAAAAGATATATATATATATATTCTTTTAATTCTAAAGTCAAAAATAAAAAGCAATAATGCTTTCCATCATTTCAACTTTTACTTTAAGTCACATCACATCACTTTAATAAAATGACATGTTGTCAAGTCACATCACTCAAAGTGATAATTGATTTGACGATTGACGCGACTAATGATTTAACGCTTGATGTGACTCGCGTACCGTGCTCGAATTCGAAATGCGAATGCGCTCGCAATCACTCTCGGGCTCGGGTCCGCTAATTCCAAATTAACGAATTTTCCGTCGCGTCGTAATTAAATGATTACGCCTAGCGAAATCACTATTCACGTCGCTAACGAATTAATTCTAAATTAATTCGTTCGCCCGAATTAAAATCTAATTTTAATTCCGCGTCGAAATCCAATTTCTAATAATATATCAAATATATTATTTTATCGATTAATTCCAAATTAATCGTTCTCTCTCTTTATTAATATTTTATCCCAGATAAAATATCTCCGCAATTAATCACAGATTAATTTTCTCTCTCTTCTAATTAATCCCAGATTAATTCTATCTCTCTCTTCTAATTAATCCCAGATTAATCAAAGTGCGAGTAATACGTCATCGGTGAATCTTCAGGAAGCGACCCATGAGATCTCCGGATATGTTGGCAGTAAATACGATCGTCGGACTGTCCGAACACGTAAGTACCTCGTACTACGTTTATATCGATTTACAAGACAAGGTTGGCTTCTAGCAAAGCGCCATGCCTACCCAATTCTCCAGAAATATTCTTACAGGAATATATAGATCTGTATCAAGCGTAGTATACCGTAGTATTGTGTATATCGGCCCAGTATCGGATAATCACGTGCTAGGGCTGGGGGTGGATAAGTGTCTCCCCCGTCCGAAGCACATATCGGATGTCTGGTAACATAGTCTCTATAATCGGATATACATGACCTGGTCACAATATCCCGATTGGTTGCGCAACACTCAAGAGCACTAGTACCGTATCATGCGTGACATCATCTCCATATGACTGAAGTGACACTTCCATCTTGACATCACACCCAATACTCTACGACTCTCTGATAAACCCAGAAGTGGTGTACACAGAACCGGTTAAAGCCCCCTACTACCAAGACCAAAGTTTATCGATTATCGTAAGTATTAGCGATGTAAGTCTCAGGTTAAGACCATACACACCTACCTTGATTTCGGCCTCCCATAGACACATAGTCATAATACCAATGGGATTCCGAGGGGTCTATCCAGAGCGAAGCTGTTTCCCGTACCATCGGTGAAACACGACCTCCTATCGCACTTGCATAAGTATCCAATACTTATATATATGAGAACTATGCCGCTGTGCCCTCACAAACGCGCACAAGTGCAATACTAGCCTATTCCGCATTATCGATGTCCAGTCTCGATAATACTACGGCTAGGGATATTTAATGATTAAACCTTCGGGGACTGATACTGTCTCATATCATTCTCAGTCCAGGTACTAATCATAGGGACCTCTCTTCATTTATATATCTATGGTGATCTAATCACAAATGATGAGAGTGCAATTCCTTGTCACATAGTTAATTTGCTACAACAACACAATGATCTGTGCAAACAGTGACGCTATGGGTCATATTATCCAACAGTCAGGGAAGAGGATAAATGGGAATTATTTGTTGATAGGCCGGTCAGCTTGCAAGGATATGGGGTTGTTGTTTTCCTCAGTAATGGGTGTGACAAGGATTTAAGTTACGCTATGAGATTTTCATTTGAGACAACCATTATTAAAGAAAAGTATAAGGCAATCTTGGTTGGTCTAAGACTTTCAGGGTTAGAGATGTTGGTGCTAAGAGTGATTCGTAACTGGCCATCTAATAGTTGAATGATGGTTTCCAAGTAATAGAGCTCAACATGATAGGATACCACATGGAGGTAAAGAAGCTGCTTGAAGGAATAAGGAATGTGACATTTGAGTATGTCGGTCGTAAGAGCAACCAACACATAGAGTCATTTGCCCAACTAGCGTCGTCTATCAATTCTAAAATACATCGCGTCATTCCATTGGAGATTCTTGAACCAAAGAGTGTGGGAGGATCAAATATGATGGAAGTAGAGGATGTAGTTAAGCCAACTTGGATGGAACCGATCAAAAAGTACTTCGAAACTAGGGATTTACTAGGGGACAAGAAGGAAACGAAGAAGCTGAAATATCAGAGTGCCTATTTTTGCCTAGGGTGCTATACAAAAGAGGTTTCACAATGCCATATTTGAGGTGTTTAGGACTTGAGGAGGGTAATTATGTGTTGAGGGAAATCCATGGAGGTATCTGGGAAGTCTATCGCCTAGAACGCCCTCAGTTAAGATTTTTACTGGCCAATGTTGCATCAAGATGGGCTCAATGTGGCCTGAGCATGTGATGAGTGTTAGAAGAATGCTAATGTATCCCAGCAACCACCCGAGTAGCTGAAGACTATGTTAAGTCCTTGGCAATTTGCCAATTAGGGTTTGGATCTTATTGGACCACTACATATGGGTAGGAGTCAAGCCATGTACGCAATTGTGGAAATTGATTATTTCACCAAATAGGTGGTGGTCAAGCCTTTGTCTACTATAACCAAGAATAAGGCTACCGACTTTGTAAAGAAGAATATAGTCTGTCGATTCGGGATTCCCCAGTCCATCGTCATTGACAATGGGTAGCTCGGGCTTCAAGAAACTCTGTGAGGGCCTCCAGATTGCCTTAAGGTTTGCATCACTTGCTCATCCAAAGTCTAATGAGGAGGTTCATGCAACAGACAAAATGATCAAAAATAACTTGAAAGCCCAACTCGGGTCATGAAAAGGTCCATGGGTCGAAGAAATACCAGAAGTCATGTGGGCACACTTGACAACTTACAAAGACTCAACAAGAGAAACCTCATTTTCAATGGCCTACGGGTGCGAGGCAGTAATCCTAGCAGATATCGGGATGACGACCTATCAGGTCCAGTACTTTTAGGGAGAATAGAATAAAGACCTCATCAGGCATTACCTTGGCTTGGTTGAGGAGAAAAAGAAAGAGATCGACACTCAAAGTGGCCGCCTATTAGCAAATAATGGCATGTTTCTACAACAAAAGAGTTCGAGTGTCAACCTTTCATCCCAGAGACTTGTTCTTAAGGTAGGTCACTCTGAATATGAAGAAATTTAAGGAAGGCTTGCTAGGAGAAAAATGGGAAATACCTTACAAGGTGACAGAGGTCATCAGGTCGGGTGCCCATCATTGGAGTAGCTGGATGGCACCGACTCAAGAAGCCTTGGAACGCAGAGATGCTACATAGGTATTTTCATTAGAGTATCTCCTAAAATTTCCCGCAAAGAGTTGTAAGAAGATTAGTAGATCCCTAAGAATATTGTAGAGATTAGATTTCGCCTTAGGTCCACAATCATGATTTATATGATGGGGCACAAGCGATCCTGCAAAACAAAGGTAGAATGAGTGGGGAGTTTCTACCCACCGGTGTGGTGGGTGTCGTGGGTACTCCAACGCTCAAGTTAGTAGCGAAGACGAGCAAAAGGTAAGGGGATAGCAAGGTTTGAGGTTACCTTGACCTCTGTGGACTACAGTGAGGGCGGTTGGTCAGAGTTTAAAGAGTGAGAGGCTTTATAAGCTCGAATAAGAGTGCTTCAACTTGGAATGAATGTAATTCTGAATTTTGCTTCCTTTTATAGTCTAAGGAATAGTCTTCTAGCTGGAATAAGGGTCATATTTATGAAGGTGGGGCCCACTAACATGTTTAACATTCATCTTTCGGTGATGAATCAACTGATTGTGTGGGGAGCAATTAATTTATGAAGAGCTATTTTTCGGTTGCATCATTGTTGGATAGTGGGCTGCCCTGTAGGCTTTAATTAGGCCTAGGGAGATAATTGGGTCCTTGGCTTAAATATGATCTGGGTACTATTTAGAGGAATTGAGCTATATTTGATATAGGGCCTGAGGTAAAAAAGACAATTATGCCATTGGCCCGTACAGTTTGTCCCTTAGTTTATTAGTTAATGAATCATTGGCTGGGTGAGTATCTCGACGAGTATGTCGTCTGGGGTTTGATTAAAACATATAAGCGTACCTGGATGTGACGTCGAGTGGACTCGCCAAAGATAATATCACCATGTCAATGGAGCTAAATAAATATCTGGGATGATCCTCACTCGGCCGTTCTAGACGTTGATGTCGTTTGGACTTGTCAAAGATAATATCATAATGAATGAAACTAAATAAATATCAAGGATTAACCTCAGTCGACCAGATCTAGATGTTGATCTGAGAGACCGTTATGAATTATGGGAAATGACCTTTTCGGTTGAATCATGTAAAGATCTAGGATAATCTCCAGTCGACCAAACCTGCTGAGGGTCGGGGGAGTCTTATATATCGTCTGGGCTAGATGAAGGTCCAAGTCTTGAACTTGACTCGACATGAGCTAAGGGAAATTTTCCCATCGAATGAACCAGATGAAGGCCAGGATAATCTCCAGTTGACCAGACCTACTGAGGGTCCGAGGGAGTCTTTTATGATGTCTGGACTAGATGAAGGTCCATGTCTTGATCTTGACTCGACATGGGCTACGGGGAATGTTCCTATCAACTGGACCAGATGAAGGCCAGGATAATCTTCAGTCGCCATACCTGCTGAGGGTCTGGGGGAGTCTTCTATGTCATCTAGACCAGATGAAGGTCCAGATCTTGAATTTGACTTGTCATGAGCCATGTGGAATATTCTCGTTGACTGGACCAGATGAAGGTCAGGATAATCTCCAGTCGACCAGACCTGTTGAGGGTCCGAGGGAGTCTTATATGTCATATGGACAAGATGAAGGTCCAAGTCTTGAATTTGACTCGACTTGAGCCATGAGGAATGTTCCAGTCGACTGGACAAGATGAAGTCAAGATAATCTCCAGTCGACCAGACTTACTGATGGTCCGGGGGAGTCTTCTATGTCTTTTGGACTTGATGAAGGTCCAGGTCTTGATCTATGTCGTATGACATTTCCTAGGAGTATCAAATCCAGACATGGTTAATTATAAAGAAAGAATATTTTCACCTGTCGTTTAGAGTATGGGTCGTCTAAACTTTTTGATAGAATCTGGAAGTTGGCCAATGCTACCGTTGGTTCATATTATCGTGTCGAATTGAGCCTGTTTGGCATATGACGTTGCCAATACGTATATGAAATCATGAATATTTTTAATAGTAAGGGAATGATGTTTATACCTGTCATCTGGGATCTATGTCTTCTGGGAAATTGATGGCTCTCCAGAATAACCATGTCATGTTGTCTGGGCTGAGGGGAGAACCTCTTGTAAGAACGTTTACTCTTTTTGTCGACTCAGAAGAAGGTTGATGAGTGGTATTTATATCACTATTTCCCACTCATTTAACCTAATAATTGTATAGTTTCTTGAGTTTTGTGAACGTTTTGATATGTTTTGTGTTATTTTGTAGATAAATAAAGTTTGGAAAGCATGGAGGCAATTGGGGCAAAAAACGGAAAAAAATGCGTCAACAGGATATTTTGGTCTTAAGCGCGTCGCGACGCCAAGATTTCAGCGTCGCGACGTCTAAAATGTGCCGAACAGTGCTAACGTGCGCCGGGTCCACAAATCAGAATCTGAGAAAAGTTTGACTTTGCTAAAATGCGCCGTGACACGTGTCACCATCACAAGCCGATCCGCTAACATACGCCATGCCACGTGTCAGCATCCTACGGTGCCGATAGTCATCATCGCCACGTGTTCCATGTGTCATTCCATGTCATCAGCCACGGCAGCAAGTCAACAAGTCAACATTGCCACCTCACCGCCACGTCATCATCAGCCAATCAGGAACTGACACGTGTCGCAAATCTACGGTGCCGACAGTCTCTTTCCCACGTGTCGCCACGTCACCGCCACGTCATCGCCACGTCAGCATCAATTATTAGATATCCTATCCTTATCTGACACGTGGCGGATAAGAATCTCAGCGACCAATCAGAAGCCGCCATGTGTCACAATAATTGAAGCCCAACCATTCTGCCACGTGTCACCTTATCAGCTTATCCAGAATCTTCAAACCAGCGAACCAGAGTGTGCCACGTCGACAAATCTGGCGTAGCGACGCTGAGGACCTGGCGTCGCGACGCTGGATCCTACCGAGGCTATAAATTGAGCTCGAGATTTCAGAATTCAGTGCACCTTCCTTTCTCTTAAATTCTTTCTAAAGAGAGAGTTTCTCTCTCTAGATTCTTTAGTTTTTAGTTTTTTTTTTATTTTTAGTTTTTAGTTTTGTAAATAATTTTAATTACATTTTTGTAATAATAGTAATTTAATTTTTACTTTTTACTTTTTACAGTTTTTACTATTTACCATGAGGAGGTAACTTCCCCAGCTAAGGTGAAAAGTAATTCTTTTACTGTTACTATTTAGATTAATCTCCCTTAAAAATAATATATTCACTATTTAAAATATTGACTTAAAAAGGATACCGCCAGATTGGTCGGTGGTAATTTAATTTTGGTTCCGCCTTTATGGCTGGTTGGACTTAATTTGACTTAATCAGGTTACCGCCTATATGGCTGGTTTGGTTGGAGAAAGAATCACAAGTGTTATATATTATTTTATGGGAGATATCTAAATTAGTAGTAGTAAAAGTAATTCCTTTTACCTTAGCATTTTATTTTATTTTACATTTCAGTTTTACTTTATGTCTTTTACTTTTCAGTATTTTTACTTTATGTCTTTTACTTTTAAGTTGTTACTAGCCCTAGTTATGTGTTAGTTATCTGGGGTTTTGATGAATTCTAATATCACCGGTTTATAGGGGTTATTTTATAGTTTGGGTAATTTAAAGGTTTACTTATTAAGTCTTAAGCTTAATGCTTCTTGTTGTCTGATCACCAATAAGATTGATGTGGTAAATCTAAAATGAACTAGACATAGGGATTTTAGGTTTCAGCCTTAGACTTAATAGCCCACGATCTTCCTTGAGGATAAATAACCCTTTAAAAGATTTCCTTACATGATAGGAATATACCTGTCGGGCGGGGGTAGCCATAATTGGAACTTAAACTTAATGAATCCAGATAATTTGGTTGACATAGACATATGGTTCAATTGGGTTAAACTGGGTATTTGCGTCTGACCATCGACATAGGCTTTTGCATAATTTAGTGTTCCAGGTTAGTAAACTGATTTATTACACAAACATAAAATAACCACTTCATCTTTTAAATGATATTAGAATGATTCACGACCCTAGATCTTTGTGTCTTTTGTTATTTTCCTTAGTATTTTCTTTTGTCTTTTATTTATTTATTATTTTGTAAAACCACTTTCAACCAATCAAACAATCATTCTCTTCACCTCAATTAGATATTTGTAAATAAATAGATTCAACATTAATAACAACAGTAGGAATTCAGTCCTCGTGGGATCGATATTTTTATACTACTTGAACGATACGTGCGCTTGCGTTATACGTGTGTGTTTACGCCGGTCAAGTTTTTGGCGCCGTTGCCGGGGACTTATATTTCTTGAGTTGTTAATTTTGAAGCTATCCAATTTACTTGTATCTAATTTTCTTTATCTTTATCTGTAATTTTTATTTCTTTATTGTATTTTCAGTGATTGAAAAATGGAACACTACTGGGAGATTGAAAGATTACGAGCTTTACAGAAGATAACCACCCCACATCTGGGAGCAACAGTCCGGTTTTCTGAGGCCTGTTGTCCAGCCCAATGATTATCACTGGATGCCAGAACCAAGCAATTTTACATTTGCTCAACATAACGAAATGGGGAGATGTATGATATTTGATGGTAACCACCCGAGCGATCAATGTATATACCTTCAGAGTGCCAGAATTTCAGAATCATTCAAAGTATGAAAAACCATCACATTTTCCATCTTATCCACCATCCATATGATTTTCATCAAGAACTAGAACCATCAGAGAAGATCAGTTCTTAAACATGCTCAAGATATGTTCGAGTTAGATGCAATGCTTGAAACAAGCCAGAATCAATTGGAAAGTATTCAGAGACAATCAGAATTCATTCAAATGATGACAGATCAAATGAGACAATTCACAGAAAACCAGGACTACATACCTCAAGAACCAGTTTCAGATGACACTGATGAAGCCTTCAAATACCAATCATTTCACAATGACACTTCAACAGAGGAGGAGGCTGAGCAGTATCAACAACCAGAGGTATCAATTCAGGAACCCGAACCGGCAAAGTCTCAATTTGACTTTTATTATTCAGATTCTGACGAGGATGAAGCTGATCTATTTGTACCAACTGCACCAACAACGGAGGATCAAACTTTCAATCCTCAAAATGAAGATCTTGGAGCATGCTTTACCATGATGTTTGAAGAAGATCTATCTGAACCATCCATTCCAGTCGTATCAGAGGATGAAAACCTAATGACAAAAACATCTTTACATCCTCAGGCAGATACTTATGGAGCATGTATTTCAAAGATGACAGATGAAGAGCTGGATATAAAAATCTTACAATACATCTGTGAAGAAAAGGTGGAGCAAGAAACAGAGCAAATGGAGGAGCAAATGTCTGACCTTAATAAAGATCCAGAGCATTCAGGAGAAACATCACTGTTTTGGGGAGTACAAATCAAAGATATCACCCAGAAGCTTGACAGAATGGAACTTCCATTCCAAGTCAAGCACCATATGAGAACTCCTGATTTTCTTTATTTCTTTGCAGGAATCACTGGAACAACAACGAGCAAAAAGGTGGCACGAGCACTGCATGAGAAAAAACTCTTTTTGCCACCTTACCGTTGGAAGAGACCCTTCAAAAGCAACGCTCACGGGATTGTTTTTGATCGGACATCTAAAACGACATTGAAACCTCCTTAACAGATGAATTTCAGTCACGTCTGGCTGAAGACGAAAAATTTAGCGCTAGCAGGGAGGCAACCCATGCATTTTGTTGTAATATTTGTTTTCATATTTTGTGTGAACTTTTTAATTTTGTGTGTTATTTTTGTAGGGAAAAGCACAAACGGAGCATTTTTAGACAGAAGGAATGGTGTTTGGCAAAAATGAAAGCTAATTCATTAGCGATGGCTGAATAATGAATGGATTCTTGAAACGCATCCTAATGGATTTATATACCAAACGAGTAGCGTATTGCGTACACAATTCCGTTGTCTTAATTATTACTTTGATTCGCTTTTCTATTGTAATTATCTTTATTTTCCTAGACAGGATCCAGACTTTTTGACCTTTCACGATTTCTTTTGTTGTTTAGCTAACAATCGTCCTCTGGAAGATATTAGTGCTATTATTACTCACCCTTTTTCAGGTACTATAAATTCAGCCCGTCATTACACTTTTGAAGGCATCCTGATTTGAAAAAGAAATACATAAAAAAATGGAAGCCACTTCAAGAAGACGAGTTGAGAACATTTGTGTGTTTTGCGGTAGTAGTGTTGGAAATAAACCATAATACGTAGAAGCAGCCCAGGAATTGGGTCGAGTCTTAGCTGCAAGGAATATGCACTTAATATATGGCGGAGGCAATCTCGGACTTATGGGGATCGTTTCAAAGGCTGTACAGGAAGGAGGCAGTAACGTTTTGGGAATAATCCCAAAACCGTTGGCAGAGGCAAATCTTATTGGATCATCAAACGGAAAGGAATTGATGGTGCCAGGTATGTCTGAACGACTGGTAGAAATGATTAATCGTGCTGATGCTTTTATTGCTTTGCCAGGTGGCTTGGGCACATTGGAGGAAATTTTTATAGTTCTATCTTGGGTGAACCTGAACATACACCCGAAACCGCTTGGACTGTTTAATGTTGATGGATTTTATGATTTTCTTTGTGTGTTTCTTGATGATGCCCGAAGAAATGGGTTCGTGTCAAAACCTATGAAAGAACTCCTCTTTACTGCCAGAACTGCTCCGGATCTAATAGACCAACTCATAGCCTATGAAGCACAAGTTGACCCTATTCTTTCAAAGATAAATTGGTCCGAGGACGAACGTGGTAAGAGGCGTCGGATTAATCTGGATCTTAACCTTTAACTTCCTGTAGATTTTCAGCTAACCAGGTACGACCTTCTTAACTCTCCTTTTACTGTTTAAGACATTGGGGACAATGTCTCATTTAGGTTTAGGGGAGGAAATTAGTTGATTAGTACTTTGTTTTTAGTTTGTATGTTGTTTTTATTTTTAGTCCAAATTTTTTCGAAAAATACAAAAAAATTTGAAAAATTTTCAAAAAATTACAAAAATATTTTGCGTTTTTGTATTTTTAATTTGACTAAAAAAGTGAAATTGGTAAGAGATAGCTGAGTAATGAGTTTCCACTCCTGAGACGTATCTCAAGCCTATTTTCGAAACAAGTTAATTTTTGTTTATTTCCTTTTAAATTATTTAATTTGTGAATTCTCCTTAAAACTGACTAAAAGGAATCTTCATATGCTCAATTGATAGATATTATCAACATATATAGTAACATACAGACATGAGCTAAAATTGAAAAGTTTGTAATATTCAGTGCTCTAGTTTAATTGGAGGAAGCATCTCAAAAAGCAATGGAGTAAAAAGGAAAAAAAAAAAAAAAAAAAAAAAAACGTATGAGATCCGAATTATTAAGTTTGTAAGGGTGTTTTAACACCTAGTGCCCTAAAACCAACTGGTTTGGGAGTCACTGCCCAAAGCTCGTTACATGGATCGAAGATGCTGCAAAAATATATATATCGGAAGTCTGAGTAATTAAGTCTGTAGGGGTGTCTTAACACCTGGTGCCCTAAAGCCAACTGGTTTGGGAGTCACCGACCCAACACTCGTTACATAGATGGAAGATATTGTATATAAATAAAAAATAGAAAAGTGAAAAATCAAAGAAAAAATCAGAAAATCATAAAAATTATTCCATTGCTGTAAAAAGGTGTGAAATCTGATAGAACTTTAGGACAAAAATATTACTCTCTTATCAACTGCACTTATGACTGTTGTGGGCAAAAATGAGTTGATTAATATTTTGTTGGCTGTGTATATGGAGAATGGTAAAAATAATCAGAGAATTTACTTATTCGGTAATTTAGAATAAAACAAAACAACTAGTAACTTGGAGTAGAAGTTTCACCTGATTAGTCACTAACATCTTTATTCTCTTTTCGCTTGTCTTTTTGCTTTTGTGTGCATTAGTTTTAATACCTGTTTACTTTTGTAAAATGTTTGTGGGTATCATTGCTGTAAGCCCTCACGAGACTACAACTAGTCCACTAGGGACACTTAGGGGTTTAAAGGCTTGTTGCATATGCTAAATGCAACCGTGATCCCTACGAAAGTGGCTTAGTTAATTTATTTATGTTATTTTACTCTATGTTTTGCTCGAGGACTAGCAAAATATTAGGTTTGGGGGTGTGATGAGTGGTATTTATATCACTATTTCCCACTCATTTAACCTAATAATTTGTATAGTTTCTTGAGTTTTGTGAACATTTTGATATGTTTTGTGTTATTTTGTAGATAAATAAAGTTTGGAAAGCATTGGAGGCAATTTGGGGCAAAAACGGACAAAAATGCGTCAAAAGGGATATTTTGGTCTTAAGCGCGTCGCGACGCCAAGATTTCAGCGTCGCGACGTCTAAAATGTGCCGAACAGTGCTAACGTGCGCCGGGTCCACAAATCAGAATCTGACAAAAGTTTGACTTTGCTAAAATGCACCGTGACACGTGTCACCATCACAGCCGATCCGCTAACATGCGCCATGCCACGTTTCAGCATCCTACGGTGCCGACAGTCATCATCGCCACGTGTTCCATGTGTCATTCCATGTCATCAGCCACGTCAGCAAGTCAACAAGTCAACATTGCCACCTCACCGCCACATCATCATCAGCCAATCAGGAACTGACACGTGTCGCAAATCTACGGTGCCGACAGTCTCTTTCCCATGTGTCGCCACGTCATCGCCACGTCAGCATCAATTATTGGATATCCTATCCTTATCTGACACGTGGCGGATAAGAATCTCAGCGACCAATCAGAAGTCGCCATGTGTCACAATAATTGAAGCCCAACCACTTTGCCACGTGTCACCTTATCAGCTTATCCAGAATCTTCAAACCAGCGAACCAGAGCGTGCCACGTCGACAAATCTGGCGTAGCGATGCTGAGGACCTGGCGTCGCGACGCTGGATCCTACCGAGGCCTATAAATTGAGCTCGATATTTCAGAATTCAGTGCACCTTCATTTCTCTTAAATTCTTTCTAAAGAGAGAGTTTCTCTCTCTAGATTCTTTAGTTTTTAGTTTTTTTTTTATTTTTAGTTTTTAGTTTTGTAAATAATTTTAATTACGTTTTGTAATAATAGTAATTTAATTTTTACTTTTTACTTTTTACAGTTTTTACTATTTACCATGAGGAGGTAACTTCCCCAGCTAAGGTGAAAGGTAATTCTTTTACTGTTACTATTTAGATTAATCTCCTTAAAAATAATATATTCACTATTTAAAATATTGACTTAAAAAGGATACCGCCAGATTGGTCGGTTGGTAATTTAATTTTGGTTCCGCCTTTATGGCTGGTTGGACTTAATTTGACTTAATCAGGTTACCGCCTATATGGCTGGTTGGAGAAAGAGTCACAAGTGTATATATTATTTTATGGGAGATATCTAAATTAGTAGTAGTAAAAGTAATTCCTTTTACCTTAGCATTTTATTTTATTCTACATTTCAGTTTTACTTTATGTCTTTTGCTTTTCAGTATTTTTACTTTATGTCTTTTACTTTTAAGTTGTTACTAGCCCTAGTTATGTGTTAGTTATCTGGGGTTGTGATGAATTCTAATATCACCGGTTTATAAGGGGTTATTTTATAGTTTGGGTAATTTAAAGGTTTACTTATTAAGTCTTAAGCTTAATGCTTCTTGTTGTCTGATCACCAATAAGATTGATGTGGTAAATCTAAAATGAACTAGACATAGGGATTTTAGGTTTCAGCCTTAGACTTAATAGCCCACGATGTTCCTTGAGGATAGGTAACCCTTTAATAGATTTCCTTACAGGATAGGAATATACCTGTCGGGCGGGGGTAGCCATAATTGGAACTTAAACTTAATGAATCCAGATAATTTGGTTGACATAGACATATGGTTCAATTGGGTTAAACTGGGTATTTGCGTCTGACCATCGACAGAGGCTTTTGCATAATTTAGTGTTCCAGGTTAGTAAACTGATTTATTACACAAACATAAAATAACCACTTCATCTTTTAAATGATATTAGAATGATTCACGACCCTAGATCTTTGTGTCTTTTGTTATTTTCCTTAGTATTTTCTTTTGTCTTTTATTTATTTATTTATTTTGTAAAACCACTTTCAACCAATCAAACAATCATTCTCTTCACCCTCAATTAGATATTTGTAAATAAATAGATTTAACAATTAATAACAACAGTAGGAATTAAGTCCTCGTGGGATCGATATTTTTATACTACTTGAACGATACGTGCGCTTGCGTTATACGTGTGTGTTTACGCCGGTCAAAGGTCAGTAACCCTGCTGTTTGGAGAAGATGTAAAACATGGAAGATGCTTCGTTGTTGTCAGGGATTAGTAGAGACCAATGAATGTGGTTCTATGTAGTCTGCAATCAATAAGTATCTTCATTGTCAGATGGGAAAAATAGAGGTTCTTGAATTTTTTGGAACACTATCTTCATCAAAGTTATCACATCTTATTTCTTCCAATATCCCTAGTCGACGGCAAGTTGGTTCCTTCTTAATTGTTGAGCCTCAAGTAGGTTTCATGAAATGGGCCTTGAGATTCTTGGGCTTTTGCCTATAACAATGTAGCCTTAGGGAGAATTTCGAGGCATCTTTTTGGAGGGAAAATGAGATGCCAAAAGGAAAAGGGGAGTATAATAGGGCTTTGGAGCCTCATTTGCCTCACTTACTAAAAATCTTCTCATTTCGCAAGTTGGAAGAGTTTGCCTCATCTTGAAGGTATTCCTCATAACCTTCCTAGTGTTCTTTAATTTCTTCAATTGTTTTTAGACTAGATTCGAGCTGTTCATGCTAAATAGGTTATTCGATTCTTAGGGCAGTAGTAAGATTATTGAAATTGTGTTTGAGGATTAGGGCAGTTTAATCCTTATGGAGTAGAAACTTAGAAGATTCAATGTTTGTAGACTTAAACATTGTGCCATCGTCTGAATCGATGTCGAGTGAGGATTCAATAGATAATAGTGACATCCCAATTGAAAGGTATATTGAATCCCCTTTAAGAATCAGTAGCGAGTCGACTGGGGATGAAGTATAGATTTGGTCATCTGAACATTTAGGCGAGTCTGGGATTCTGACAACAGTCAAGCCACCTTTAGAAATACCTACCGATGCGACGCCTTTTAGGACTATACCAGCCAGTGGCGAGTTGAGTGGGACCCCAAATACAAGCGAACCAACACATATTCTGACTAGGATCCCAACTAGTCGAGTGATTGAAAAATCAATGAGGGAGATGAAATTAAAGTATAGGTTTCCTCAGTCTATTGAAGTTAGATTGGCTATGTCAAGTGAGAGGATCGACTATAAAGTACCGGGGTGGATAGGGTTTTATGAGCGCCCCTTTGTTGATTGATTTAGGTTCCCAATACTCAAGTTAGTCTGAGAGGTGTTGAACCAATATGAGTTGGCTCCATCTTAGCTAATGCCAAATACTTGGAGGATCATTTTTGTCGATTGAGTATTTGAATTTTGAATTAGGAATAGAATTTGGGGTGAGGGACTTGTTGCATACTTACAACTTGAAGGAGAATCTGAGAGACAAATGGGAGATACCACATGTATCTTCGCCATAAGAAGAAGCACATGGTTTTAGGGGCTTACAACTAAAGATTAGGGGGATTGGCATAAATTTTACTTCTTCGTAAGAGGGGAGAGTGTTTTTGGGTCGGTTGGGGCTGGTAGTATTCCTGAACACTGGAATTTGTTGAGTGAGTGCTTTACTTAACTTTTCCACTCTAACATATTTTGTTTGTATGACTAAAGTTTCTATCATTCCCTTTGTAGGTCTTCAGCGTAATAGAACTTTTGATACTACCAGTCGAGTAATCTCAAATATGAAGTTCATCCTAAGCCTGACTGCCTCTGACAAAAATTGGAGAGTATTTTTAGAAGAAATGAGGCTGAGATTGACCCCATTGTGGAGAGAGGTTTACGATTCAGAAGATAATCCTTTGGCTCCTTGTAGATAGATTTTGGCTGTGAAATTGGGTACTTAGTTGTGTCAATTGACTTTTGGGAGGCTACTACTTTTAAAGCCACTAACATCTGATGAAATTTTGTGCCCAACGGAAATAATGTCGGGCCAGTTCATGGTGCCATCACTTGAGGAAATGAAGAACAAAAGAAAAAACAAAAATGCCAACGGAAAAGAGCTTGAAGTTCAAGAAGTCGAGGTCCCAATGCCTAAAAAAGTGGTTTCTGCTAGGACTCCCGCTGCATCAAGACATTCGACCGTTATGGCTGTCACATTGAGGAAGAGGAAAGCCATGGTTGAAGCATATGAGGACTTAGATAAAATGTAATAGTGAAGATTCCTCGTGGTCGACTGTAATTTCAGATCCCTCCAGCCTCTCAAAGTTCATCAAAGGGCTTCTTCTTGAAGAAGATGAGCACATGATGACAGAATTTGGTCCACTGGAGACAAGCAAAAAGGTTACGGCGCTGCGTTACCAAGTAATGATTCTTAAGAACTTCCCTCTTCTTAATGTGTTATTGTATTTGGTCGAATGGGAAATAACACAGATGTTTTTCAAACTATGGAATGCAGCCTCTTCATCCAAGAGTATGTCGAATCAAGCCATAGGCGAATAAGGGAGTTGGATAAATCCAGGTTGATAATAAGGAAGGAAAATGCTGAGTTGAAGGTGGGAATCAAAGCCTCTGAGAAAAAGGCTAAGAGGGTGGATGCGGTGGAGAAGGAGTTAAAGTCGACTCGTATGACACTTAAGCTTGAAAGAGATGTTTTTGAGGCCGAGAATGAGGCTTTTAAGGAAAACGTGAACTCATTGAGGAATGAGAATGGTGAGTTGGAGGAGAGACTAGAAGGAATTTATTATGTGGCCAAGTTATTGAGATGAGCAAGTTGATGAAGCAATTTCTGGTTGGGAAGCATAAGTTTTGGACTCCCAAGAATGGATAGAGGAGCAAGAATGATATGAATCCCGGCTCCCTTCGTTGGATGATGAGACTGAAGAAGCTGTAGAAAATGTTCCATAAGTTGAAGGATCATTCGACTCATAAGGGAAGGTTGCAACAGAAAAATAGTCAATAGGGCAACGAGATGTTCCCAATGGAGTGAAGAGAATATCATTGAGTCTGGTGATGGGTTGGGTCTGATGGAAGAACTGATTGCAGAGATAGGTGTTGACCTCCCAACTGTTAATTAAGTTACTTCTGTCGTTGCCACTTCCCCTCTGAGGTTCCAAAAGTTGAAGCTGCTGAAGACTGAAGATTGTATTCCTCTTTTGAACTTGTAATTTTGATGGCCGATGGCCCTTATGTAAAAACTTTATTTTCTTATTATTAACAATCTTTTTTGTCTTTGATATAAGAAATTCTTGTTTTAATTGTCGCTTGAGTTTTTGATTGCAAAATAACACATAAATACTTGAGTAACCTTAAGCCAAGTTATGAAACATTAGGAAATAAATTCGAAGAAAAGAAAGGCTACAAGTTAGTCTCATTGTCCATAGTCATAGAGTAGTAACTGGTCGAGTGGCTAGTTTATGAATCATATTCAAGGAGCTTACCTGTAGAATCGCTTGAGATGTATAACATTCAAGCTCTTTTGAATAAGTCTCCCATCTTTAGTTTTCAACTTGAAGGCTACTTGTCCAACGACCTTCGTAATGATGTATGGGCCTTCCCATATAGGTCCAATCTTTCCATCTCCAACTTCCTTGGTGTTTTAGAATACTTTGCGTAGGACCCAATCTCATTCCTTAAATGTTTGACACCTGATATTCTTGTTGAAATACTTGGCCATTCTTTACTGATGGGCAGTAAGTCGTATGAATGTGTGTTCCCTTAATTCATAGATGGTGTCAAGGCTGTGATTCATAAACTGTTGTTGGAATCTTCTTCGAGCCACTAATAGCATAGGGATAAGATATTTCTTTCTGTTGGGATAACTGACTCACTCCAAATGCTAAGGAGAATGGTACGGGAAACAGCTTCGCTCTGGATAGACCCTTCGGAATCCCATTGGTATTATGACTAGGTGTCTATGGGAGGCCGAAATCAAGGTAGGTGTGTATAGTCTTAACCTGAACTTGCATCGCTAATACTTACGACAATCGGTAAACTTTGGTTTTGGTGGTGGGGGGATCTTAACTGGTTCTGTGTTCACCTCTTCTGGGGTTATCAGGAATCGTAGTGTATTGGAGTGATGTCAAGACGGAAGTGTCACTCCAGTCATAGTGGAGATGATGTCACGCAGGATACGGTATTAGTGCTCTTAAGGGATGCGCATCCAATCGTGATACTATGACCAGGTCATGAATATCCGATTATAGAGACTAGTTACCAGACATCCGATATGTGCTTCGGACAGGGCAGACACTTATCCAGCCCCAGCCCTAGCACGGACTATCCGATACTGGGCCGATTGCACTATACATTAGTATACTACGCTTGATACAGATCTTGATATTCTTTGATGAATATGTCCGGAGACTTGGGAAGACTTGGTGCTTTGCTAGGAGTCGACCTTGTCTCGTAAATCGGTAGAACGTAGTACTTGGTACGTACGTGATTCGGATACTCCGACGACCGTATTTACTGCCAGATTATCCGGTTATCTCATGGGTCGCTTCCCATAATCCACCGATGACGCACAACTCGCACTCTTGAATAATCTGGGATTATAAAGAAGAGAGAGAGAAAATTAATCTAGGATTAATAACGGAGATATTTTATCCGGGATAAAATGTCGTCTAAAGAGAGGAAGATGATTTTTGGAATTAATCGATGAATTAATATATTCGATATATTAAACGAAATTAGATTTCGACGCGAATTAAAATTAGATTTTAATTCGGGCAAACGAGTTAATTTAGAATTAATTCGTTAGCGACGTAAATAATAATTTCGCTAGCCGCAATTATTCGATTTAATTAACGTCGCGACGTAAGCTCGGTATTTCGGAAATATCAAACCCGAACGCGTGAGTGCACGTGGGCCCACTTTCATTTGGAAACGTGTGGGGCCCACATGACACATGTCATTCTAATGCATTGCATGTAGATAGTGTACAATGCACTCAATGTTATTGCATGGAGTTTGAGTGTTTGACACTCTAAGCCATTGCATGTATTGTGTCATAAGTTTATTATTTATTTAATAAACATTATGGCATAAATATAAATTGATTTTTGGTAAATCATTTTAAAAAAACTTAACACAAGATCTCTCTCATTTCTCTCCATTCTCTCACGCCCATAGAAGGGCAAAACTCACTGGTTTTTATCACAAAAATATGAGCAATAGGGAAGCAAGGGTTGGGTTTTCATGGTGAAAACCGCAAGTGCTAGCACACTACGAGTCTTGCGAAGGTGGTAGGGAGGTTCACCCATGAGGCGGGACTCATCCGACGGAGTTTGAGCTTCGTTTTGAGACCCGAAATTCTGTTTTGCAGGGACAGTGGACTGTTGCAGTTTGGTGCGCAAGGCAGTACGTTTTTGCACTTCATTCGTCTCCAAATCGACTCAACCGATCGATGTGAGTATTCCGCTATACTCTACGTTGATGTATTCACACATTGTTTTCATGTCTTGTTTGATCTTGGGACCTTAGAATAAACCAACAATGGCATCAAGAGCTAATGTTGCAAGCATGAAAAATGTAGGGCTTAAAATTGGGTAAAATGTTTGTTGAGCATGATTTGAATAAATTGATTGTTTGAGTATGCTTAAACATGTTTTTTGCATTTTGGTTGGACCAATTGTTGAAAATTGATTTGGAATAATTTTCCCCAATTTTTTCATGTTGGCCGAATGTTGTATGTAATTTTGGGATCTTGAATTTTTTTCATTTTAATTCATTGGATGAGTTATACTGATAAAGGATGATGTTAATTTGAAGTCAATTTGATTGAATTTTGAATTGAACAAAATCCCCAAAATCTTACCTTGGCCGAATTGGATATGCCCTAATGTTGTCTTGGTAAATTTTGATTTATGAACATTGGATGTGTATGAAATCATTCGGGAAGTTAATACGTTGTCGATTGTGTAATTAATCAGATTGAATTCAAATCGGACAAAATAATCTTCCTTGGCCGAGACTTAGAAGCATGTAATAGGGTTTGATTTTTCATTATATGTGTTTGACATGTAATAATGAATTACGTATGATTAACTGGACTAATTTAGTGTTTCGGAAATATTGATTTAGTCGATTAATCATGTAATGCACTTTAGGTAATTAAATTGCGTAATTGGATTAGTGTAATTTAATTATTTAGGCTTAAATTGGATTTGGGCTTGAATTGTTGTAATTGGGCCTTTTGGGCTTGATTTATCAAGTTTGGTTTAGGCCAAATGGATTGGATCCAATTGGGCCCAAAACCTTAACCATAAAGCCCAATTGCGACTAATGAACCTTTAATGTTTAATTTGGCCTAATGGGCCGAAATTGATTTCTAAGGCATTTTGGGTGATTCCACTATTGGGCTTTGGTTGCCGAAGCCCATGCCTAAAGAAATTAATTGAAGCCCATTAGACTTAAAATAAATTGACGTTGGACGTTATTGGACTTTGAGTCCTGACGCGATTGAATTTGGAATTTAAATCGTAAAAGGTTTATTAATATAAAGTGCAATATTTAATTTGGAATTGAATAGTGAATTAGTATTAAATACATGTTAAATTGGATTTAATTATGTAGTTTAATTTAATTCATGAATTCGTACTTTAAGTACTTATTCGCAAAAAACGAGTTTGACTCGAACAAAATCAAATCGTTGTTTGAACATTGGATGATCACTTAATTATCAGATTAATTAATTTGATTAGATTGATTGATAGCATGCTTATGTGTGTGAATAACGTGGTTGTGTTGAATGAATAATGTATATCGGATGGATATTAGTTGGTGGGCAATTTTAGAAATTGTTGTAATAAATTCGATTTATTAATTGGACCTGCGTGTCCAACCTTATCACCTTCTTTCTCTCTTGTATTCTCTTCTCACCTATTCCCTTTATATATATGAGGTTTCTTTAGAAGTGTGCGTAACGGGTAGAAGTAGTACAAGTGCTAGCTTGAGTGAGAAAGGGAGAGATTTGATCTAGGATCAATGTGTTAAGTATCCATCCGCATATCATTATTATTTTATTTCATACTCGCTTTATTATGTATTTAGAATGCATGTTTAAGGGTGTATGATGATGAGACCTAACAAAGATAATTAAATTGGTAGCCAATTTGCACGCGAAAATCCCTCAATCTATATTAAGCAATATCCTTCCATTGAATGATTCTTGTTCAAGATCCGAAGTTGGCATTGTTTGTTTTTGACCAAAGTCAAGACCTTTGTCAATCAAGGATGTACTTGAATAATGAGAGTTTTGTTGCATATCGGTGTCTTGTCCAAATCGTGATTTTTATTGGCCAAAGTCAAGGTCACTTTTTGTCCAATGACATTGACTACGAAACTTTCCTCGTCAATGGGTCCCGCTTAACTGGAATCATTAGGTTTGTTTTTGGCCAAAGCCAAGGCCTAGATGATTCGGAGGATAGGGTTAGGAAAATGTATAGATACATTGGCATATAGTAATATGTTTCGGACTTGGATGTCCACCTAACCAGATCTAGGAATTGGATGAGATCCAATTGATCTGAGAGATCTACCTAGTTGAATAGCATACAGCTTTTTATTGGCCAAGTCAGGGTTGTGTGTTATTAATAGGATCCTAGCCCACTAGGAAACGCGGTTTCCCGAGTACTCCACAGAGGGTTAGAGGCTCGACGAAAAATAGTGGGAGGCAAGTATTGAATTTGCAACATTCGTTCGAATACTCGCTAAACACGCTCATTTTATTTTACTCGTCATATTAATTAAAAGTATTAGTCGGACTATATTTTATGTTGTTTTAAAAATATATATAGTTAGACTATATACAAACTTATTCAAATTATAGTTGATTTTATAATTGGATTATAGTAATCAATATAATTGAATTAAAATTATAGTTGATTTTATAATTGGATTATAGTAATCAATATAATTGAAATAAAATTATAGTTGATTTTATAATTGGATTATAGTAATCAATATAATGAATTAAAGTGATAGTTGATTTTATAATTGGATTATAGTAATCAATATTAAAATTATAGTTAATTAAATAATTGGGTTATTGTAATCATTATAATAAATAGTACCTTATTAAAATTGATTAAATAGTTGGACTATTAAAATCAAGAAAGAATTGAAAAGTTGAATATTTAAAATATATAATCCTTGGATTAAATGTTTTAAATGATTTAATTTTCAATTGGGAATTAATAATAGGTTAATTTATTTGATAAAATAACTTATTATGACTAAGCCCGTAATTAAGCAAATAGTAGAGCATAAAGTCTTTGAAGATTTATGTGATGATGACTTTAGTGCTTAATTAATATACTTACATAAATCTATCTTTAGATTTAAAAGTATTAAAATTGCAATTAATAATTCTTGGAGAATTAATTGACTATTCTAGTGGAGAAAAGTCAAAGTTTGCAATTGGGCATGTAGCACAAGGTGCACATCATTTCGATATTCTAAAACCCAAGGCTTGCCCAAAGGTTTGTGAAATATTGAAAGGATAATTGACATATCCCAAAGTGACTACCATTTGGATATGGAAGACACGAAGGAATTGAAGATAGGGCGAGGCTCTAACTTTAAAAATATTTGTCAAAGTTATGTTCACTACGAGTATTAAAATTGAATTTTAAATACTTAGTGTGGTACATAAAATATATGTATTGACGTTCAGAATCCGCTGTGAGCTGGATACTGGCTTCAAGCCGAGATTTCTCTGCGAATCGGAAATGGGACGAAAGTCGCTGTTTCGACCGTAGATACCTAAATTTAGGAACTGCCCTTTGGGTATGTACTTAAATTAGGAAATGTTATAATGTAACTAGTTTAACTAGAGACATTATCTATATATCAGGGTTTAATCCGATACGGATAAAACCTTTATATTCTAGAACACTAAAGTGTTTCATTATATAAAGATGATACTGAGATAAATACATTGGATGTAAATAAAAGAATTTATATTTTGAATATAAAGAAAAATCTCAAACATATAAAATGAAAAATAAAAGGCTCAAATTGATTTGATCGATGGAGACTTATTTGTGGCATTGTTGTCTGGGACACAATTAAACAAGACTCGTATATCCACACTTTTGAAGAGTGGGTACTAGACTGATTTGACTATTCAAATAAGTATACGAATCTAGTTTATTAAACAAGACTCGTATATCCACACTTTTAGAGAGTAGGTACTAGGACTGATTTGACTATTCAAATAAGGTCTACGAATCTAGTTTATTAGGTTAAATACCTAAAATACTATTTACTTGGTAATAGTAAAATGGCCACCGATCTGTTAGCCCTATTCATGGTGAAGTAAGTGGGCCCATATCTAGCTAGGCTAGATGTTAACATGAATATTTCGTGACCTTAACGGATGTGACATCACGTTGTGGTTTTGTGTTTCTTTTGAAGAACACATATCGAAAACTTTAGAGTTTCGACACGAAGTAGACAAACAGATCGGCTATAGTATTATTCCGCCACGGTAATACCGAAATGGAAAATACTTAAGCAGTAAGTTTCATATATACATGAAAGAGTACGGTATTCTTTCATATGAGGACTCCTCTCGAGACACGTCAGTTAGACGGTGTGTCCGAACTAAAACCGAATTTTGTTGGACATAATAAGGTTTATCACGAGTCGCTCTGAGCTACTATCTCCTTCAAACGAATATGTATTAATAGTGCAAAACTTATTTAGAATAAGGTTCCATATAAATCTGTTTGACAGATATCATATAGGATATGAACAAGGAAGAAACGAGGTTTCTCATTCCTGATAATTTGGGTATGCCAGGCATAGCGTTTGGATGATACCAAACTAAAGACCCAAATTGGATAAGTGCCAATATAAGTTATCCTAAGGGAAACCTTAAGTATAGTACTTATAAATCCCACATGAGAACAATGTGATTGTTGCTCACCATGCGGTTTTCCTGAGATGAATACCGATATGCAGTGGTCAGTGGGAGGATAGTTATACTCGATGAAAATCGGAGTAATACTGTTCATAGCACGAAGTCCTTAATGGAACACAAATAGTTCATCTATGATGAAACTATACCATTAATCTTCAAATACACAAGAAACTAGTAGATCGGATAGAGTCAGAAAACAACCTAGGGTATGGGTTTCTGATCTCGCCCCATAAAGATGTCAATCTTATGATGGTGTACCATCCGACTACGTTTAGAGGAAGTGATACGAGGTATCGACTCCATGTTATGGCAAAGTGCCATGAGTCCGAAATGGATTCCATGTATAACAACTATGTTTGGATACTAGTTGTTGTACCACAAGGCATTGTGCCTATTGGTACTATAAATGTCTTCAAGGAAGACATACATGGAAGGCAACATACCAACGTGCAAACCTTAGGTTTTGACGGAAAGGTATCGTTATCAACATTAAGTTAATAACGGTTCAACCTTTTACCTGTTGCCATGGTAAATCCATTTTGAAGATGCTTGTTGATAACTGTATATTTCATTGATGAAATATGTCAGTTACAAATCAAAATCGCTTTCCTGAAAAGGAAACCTTTTGGAGGATGTTTACAACATCCTGACGATTTTGTATAACCGACAAACAAGGTTTGCGGGTTATTCGATCCATGTTTGGATTGATGCAAGCATAAGGTTCTTGGAACTGTCGTTTTGAAATAATCATAATGGTTTATGATTTGACTCAAAACGAAATAATTCTTGTGTATATAAGGAGGTTAGTGGGAGAGCGCAATGACAGTGAAATTCCCATAAAGCTATTGGTGAAAGCTTGGCTTTCATGGATATTCTTTCAATAGAAATTCTCCGTAGAATTCTGGGGAGTAACAACCTTTATCAAGGAATAAAGATCTACTGGGATAGATTTGGAGTTGTTAACACTCTCTGGGAAATTGTACATTTAAAATGTACTTGATATTGGTGTCTCATACGCTTCAAGCATATGGAGTCACAATCGGGTCAATCCAAGTGATAGTCACTGGATTGAAGTTAAGAACATCTGTTAGTATCTCTGAGAACTAAAGATGCTATCTTTTACTATGGAGAAGGAGAACTTGAAGACTGAGTGACTGGATCACTGCAGCAAGTTTCCAAACAATTAAATACTGTGGTACTATGAAGTTTGAATAACGGGACAGTGAGCTGGAAATCTTCCAAGCAAGATAACTGTTGCCGAATAAACAACAAATGCGGATTATTGCGCTGCAGCTGAGGCAGCAATAGAAGCCATTTGGATCGATAATAAATCTAATTAGATTAGATATAGTTCTGTTAGCGGCTGAGCTAGGCGTCAGTACAAGGCTAAGGAATTAAAGGTCTCATCGACGATCCAGATATATACTTCTATATCATCTGATTCGTTCGGATCATACATCGTGGCGATGTGATGATCGTATAAATCGCGTCAAACAACAAATCCGCTGACGAAAACCTTTCCTCAGCAATTTGAGCGAACCTTACATAGTTCGGATGTAGGACACTCGAGTGACTGGCTATGTGCCAAGTGGGAGATTGTTGGATAATATGACCCATAGCGTCACTATTTGCACAGATCATTGTGTTGCTGTAGCAAATTAACTATGTAACAAGGAAATTGCACTCTCGTCATTTGTGATTAGATCACCATAGATATATAAATGAAGAGAGGTCCCTATGATTAGTTCCTGGATTGAGATGATATGAGACAGTATCAGTCCACGAAGGATTAATCATTAAATATCCCTAGCCGTAGTATTATCGAGACTGGACATCGATAATGCGGAATAGGCTAGTATTGCACTTGTGCGCGTTGTGAGGGCACAACGGCATAGTTCTCATATATATAAGTATTGGATACTTGTGCAAGTGCGATAGGAGGTCGTGTTTCACCGATGGTACGGGAAACAGCTTCGCTCTGGATAGACCCTTCGGAATCCCATTGGTATTATGACTAGGTGTCTATGGGAGGCCGAAATCAAGGTAGGTGTGTATAGTCTTAACCTGAGACTGCATCGCTAATACTTACGACAATCGGTAAACTTTGGTTTTGGTGGTGGGGGGATCTTAACTGGTTCTGTGTTCACCTCTTCTGGGTTTATCAGGAATCGTAGTGTATTGGATGTGATGTCAAGACGGAAGTGTCACTCCAGTCATAGTGGAGATGATGTCACGCAGGATACGGTATTAGTGCTCTTAAGTGATGCGCATCCAATCGTGATACTATGACCAGGTCATGAATATCCGATTATAGAGACTAGTTACCAGACATCCGATATGTGCTTCGGACAGGGCAGACACTTATCCAGCCCCAGCCCTAGCACGTGACTATCCGATACTGGGCCGATATGCACTATACATTAGTATACTACGCTTGATACAGATCTTTGATATTCTTTGATGAATATGTCCGGAGAACTTGGGAAGACTTGGTGCTTTGCTAGGAGTCGACCTTGTCTCGTAAATCGGTAGAACATAGTACTTGGTACGTACGTGATTCGGATACTCCGACGACCGTATTTACTGCCAGATTATTCGGGGATCTCATGGGTCGCTTCCCGATAATTCACCGATGACGCACAACTCGCACTCTTGAATAATCTGGGATTATAAAGAAGAGAGAGAGAAAATTAATCTAGGATTAATAACGGAGATATTTTATCCGGGATAAAATGTCGTCTAAGAGAGAGAGAACGATTAATTTGGAATTAATCGATGAATTAATATATTCGATATATTAAACGAAATTAGATTTCGACGCGGAATTAAAATTAGATTTTAATTCGGGCAAACGAGTTAATTTAGAATTAATTCGTTAGCGACGTAAATAATAATTTCGCTAGCCGCAATTATTCGATTTAATTAACGTCGCGACGTAAGCTCGGTATTTCGGAAATATCAAACCCGAACGCGTGAGTGCACGTGGGCCCACTTTCATTTGGAAACGTGTGGGGCCCACATGACACATGTCATTCTAATGCATTGCATGTAGATAGTGTACAATGCACTCAATGTTATTGCATGGAGTTGAGTGTTTGACACTCTAAGCCATTGCATGTATTGTGTCATTAGTTTATTATTTATTTAATAAACATTATGGCATAAATATAAATTGATTTTTGGTAAATCATTTTAAAAAAACTTAACACAAGATCTCTCTCATTTCTCTCCACTCTCTCACGCCCATAGAAGGGCAAAACTCACTAGTTTTTATCACAAAAACGTGAGCAATAGGGAAGCAAGGGTTGGGTTTTCATGGTGAAAACCGCAAGTGCTAGCACACTACGAGTCTTGCGAAGGTGGTAGGGAGGTTCACCATGATGAGGCGGGACTCATCCGACGGAGTTTGGAGCTTCGTTTTGAGACCCGAAATTCTGTTTTGCAGGGACAGTGGACTGTTGCAGTTTGGTGCGCAAGGCAGTACGTTTTTGCACTTCATTCATCTCCAAATCGACTCAACCGATCGATGTGAGTATTCCGCTACCTCCGTTGATGTATTCACACATTGTTTTCATGTCTTGTTTGATCTTGGGACCTTAGAATAAACCAACAAGGCATCAAGAGCTAATGTTGCAAGCATGAAAATGTAGGGCTTAAAATTGGGTAAATGTTTGTTGAGCATGATTTGAATAAATGATTGTTTGAGTATGCTTATAACATGTTTTATTGCATTTTGGTTGGACCAATTTGTTGAAAATTGATTTGGAATAATTTTCCCCAATTTTTTCATGTTGGCCGAATGTGTATGTAATTTTGGGATCTTGGAATTTTTTCATTTAATTCATTGGATGAGTATACTGATAAAGGATGATGTTAATTTGAAGTCAATTTGATTGAATTTTGAATTGAACAAAAATCCCCAAAATCTTACCTTGGCCGAATTGGATATGCCCTAATGTTGTCTTGGTAAATTTGATTTTATGAACATTGGATGTGTATGAAATCATTCGGGAAGTTAATACGTTGTCGATTGTGTAATTAATCAGATTGAATTCAAATCGGACAAAATAATCTTCCTTGGCCGAGACTTTTAGAAGCATGTAATTGGGTTGATTTTTCATTATATGTGTTTGACATGTAATAATGAATTACGTATGATTAATTGGACTAATTTAGTGTTTCGGAAATATTGATTTAGTCGATTAATCATGTAATGCACTTTAGGTAATTAAATTGCGTAATTGGATTAGTGTAATTTAATTATTTACCTTAGAATAAACCAACAGCGACTCTATGTTATTTCTCTGGTTTAGTTCCCCCGTGGGCTACTTCGTACTCCCGACTAGGCCGCGAGCCTAGAACAGCGTCACCGATTTCAGTGTCCTACAGTTTGGCCGGACTCCATTGGGGATAGAGAATCGGCCCCGAAATAATGTCTTCTAATGATTGTGATTTGTGCTTTAGTTAACCGTGTCTACCGTGGGTTGAAGGGGTTTAATCAAGGCATTATTAGAGCTTGGTAATGGTTTGGTGTCTTCCTTCATTCACTACATTTCTATAAGGAAAAACCTTGAAGGCACCTAGATAATCATTTACTCGAAGCTTACTGTGATAGACTAATTTGGAGGACTTGTTGTTTATTCCTGTCACCAAGGCGATAAGAGCTTAAGAGGCTTGGGTATTTAAGAGAGTTCGCTTCACCCACCCTCTGGGGAATCTACAATGAGAAATCCATTTGACAGTCAGTCACGCACCATAACTCGTTGGCACCTACCTTAGCGTATAAAAAAGGTGCGCTCACTTGGTCGCTTGAACCCTTGAGTGGGCAGTCCTAGTTGTGGGCAATCATTTGCCAGCGGGAGCCTTTGTCTACACCCCCGTAAACCCACATGCGAACCATAGTCGTAGGACCAATAAAAACTATCTCTATATGTTAATGTTTAGGACCATCATCATTTAGATTCAGTTGGACTTCTTGTCAAAAATTATGAACTTGTTGGGCCATTTGAACTGGGACGAGTTCGTGCTTTGTGGAAATTGGGCCAAAAGCTTCTAAAATGCCAATGGGCCACTTTATGTTTAGGCCCCTTATTATTTGAAGTTGTTTAGCCATGTTATCGCAAATGTGTAAACCTGTTGGGCCTTTTCAACTGGGACAAGTTTGCACCTCGCAATAATATGATTGAATACTTTAAAATGATAGTGGGCCCGACTTACAAATTCCATGCATCACACGCATACATGCTGACTCGGGGTTTTAAAAGACATCATAGATATCTGCTTGGTTAGGGAAGAGGGAAGATTCATCAAAAGGCCGTTAGCGAACATGAGTGAATCAGTTAACGAGGGATCTCATATGGATAAAATGGAAGCTAATCTCACTAAGGTTATCGAGCAACTGCAAGCTTTGACCACTATTTTGGCCAATATGGCTGTGCCCCATGCTGGAGGAGGCTTTGAGAATGAGAGGCGTGAGGACCCTCCGAATAGATTGAGTGATGATATCCCTCTCTTTGATGATGACATGGCTGAGTATGAAGCATGCGCCTTTGGACTGACAGCATTGATAGCCTTGAAGGCTAAGAACGTGGAAGTTTACGGAGACTCGATGTTGGTAGTCCGACAGATGCAAGGAGAATGAGAATTGAAGGAAGAACGATTGAAACCCTACTTTTCCCACCTCAGGAGTCTAGCACATGCCCTCCCCGATTGTAAATCCCAGCACTTTTCGCGGGAAGAGAACCAAATGGCAGACGCGTTAGCTACACTGGCCGCAACTTGGGAAAATCTAGAGAAATTGGTAATGAGACCTCTAGTGTTGACAACAGCAAGCAAACCGGTTTATGAGATAGAAAGAATTTTGGAAGTAGAGGTCGACGATGGGGAACCATGGTACTATGAAATTCAGCGATACTTAGAACGTGGGGAAATTCTGGAGGAAGCAAGCAGAAATGACAGGATAGCCATTCAGAAGTTGGCTTCTCAATATGTAAGTCTGAAGGGAGAACTATACAAGAGACATGCAAATGGCATTCAACTGAAGTGTCTAAGAAAAGAATATGATCAGAAGGCAATGGAAGAAGTACATGACGGAGTATGTGGACCCCACATGAACAGATTGAACTTGTCCCGCAAGATAGTGAGATAAGGTTTTTACTGGTTGACCATGGAAGTTGACTGCGCGAAGATGGTAAAGCATTGTCACGATTGTCAAGCACACAGTAACTTGAATCATCTGCCGCACACAGAGTTGCATGGGCTGTCAGAGCCGTGGCCTTTCTCAGCATGGGGAATTGACATGATCGGAGAAATTCAACCGAACGCATCGAATGGACATCGCTTCATAGTAGTGGCAGTAGACTACTTTTCGAAATGGGTGGAAGCTGAGTCATTCGGTAATGTTACAGCAAAACAAATGGCAAAGTTTATAGCCCGGAATCTCATATGCCGATATGGTATGCCACATCATGTGGTCACAGACAATGGAGTCCATTTCCAAGGAGAAACAATAGTGATGCTACAGAAGTACGGGATAGGACATCACAAGTCGTCACCGTACAGACCGCAGGCAAATGGAGCAGTTAAGGCAGGTAACAAGACGATAAAGATGATATTAGCCAAGATGACAGAGAACTATAAAGATTGGACCAATAAACTACCGTACGCCCTGTGGGGATACATAACTTCTGTGAGAACAGCAACGGGAGCCACGCTTTAATCTTTGGTCTACGAAATGGAAGCAGTATTGCCAGTGGAAATTGAGATACAGTCTATGCGGGTATTAGCAGAAACAGAATTACCTGAACATGAATGGGCCTCACAGAGATTTGAACAGTTAGCACTGCTGGATGAGAAGAGGATGAAGTCCTTACAGCATATGCAGATATACCAAAAGAGGTTGGCTCGAGAATTCAACAAGAAGCTGCGTCCTACTAAAATCAGAAAGGGTGATCTGGTACTTAAGCAGTCAAAGCCATCGACGACTTACCCGAGGGGAAAGTTCAGACCTAACTGGGAAGGACCCTAGGTAGTCCAGAAAGTAATGGGAAATGGGGCAGTGAGACTGTCAGATTTGGAAGGGAACGAGTTCACCGAGCTGATCAACGTGGACAGATTGAAGAAGTATTTTACCTGAGGAAAAGAAGACCGAGCAGTCGCTGGTGGAAAACCTAACCCAAAGGAATAGGAAATCTATTCATGCATGCATGCATACACGTAACGTATTTACATTCTTTCATTTTCTTGTGTTTTGTTTTGTTTTGTATTCACATGTTTCAAAGAAGAAAAGCAGGAAGCGGCAAATGGAATCCAACCAGAAGCAGCAACATATGAGTATTATTTTCGGGGATGAGACCCACATCGGTATCAGTTTCAGGGATAAGTTCCAGGGTTGAGGCCCACATCAATATTACTTTCGGGGATGAGTCCCAAGGTTGAGGCCTATGTCGGTATCAGTTTCATGGATGAGACCCAGGGTTGAGGTCCACATCGGTATCAGTTTCGGGAAAGGAATCCCAGGGGGCGATGCCCATATTATCAGCGGATGAAAGGAAGAATTCCAGTGGAGTGTGAAAAAAAAAATTGAAAGAGAGAAAAGTCCTTGATGGTCAGACATATGTCCGGTGATGACATTGTTTGCTGTAAGGTGAAACCTTAGAAACGATGAGTGTGAGATCTGCTCTGGTCCGGTATTCTGAATGGTTGATCTCAGCTAGACTCGCGAGCACTTGATTACAGGATCTTAGTAGTAGAAGTCCGAGTAGTCGGCAAAATGACTAGTTGAAGAGATGGCAGATTAGTGAATGACTGTTTGCCTGGATGTCCATCCTGGTTTACTTATGCTACGATATATGATATGATTGGAAACGAAGAAAAAGTCTCTGAAAAGAAAAAGAAAAATAGACCACCTATAACCGATAAGCGTGAAGCTACCCATGGAGGAGTATTAGGACCACCATGAGGAGAAATGCTACCATAAAGGGTAGGTGTGTCGAAAGAAAGAAAAGAAAAAGAAAAAGAAAAAAAAAGTTCAAAATGAAAAGAAAAAAGAAAGAGACGAAAGAAAAAAGAAGAAAACCATATCATGATGAGTACGAGGAAGTAATCACAGTGTATGATCAAGACATCTCGGTTGGTTAGACCCACTGATCCAATTCTCCAAGACAAAATCATCGAGTTGGTTTACTTAAGGATTAAGCTGTGAAAGAGCCTTACCACACACACACTAGGAGTCTAGTTCAGATCACTCATGCAGACGATCGGATTTGAGTGTATTAATTACTTTGAAGGTTCTCTGGTTTCGACACGAAGCATCCGTTGAGGACGAAAAAATGTTTAAACCATTAGGATTATCTCGGGAGAGGCAATACAACATGTTGATATGCAACATCCACATCAGTATCAGTTTGGGGGCGAGGCCCACATCAGTATCGATTTGAGGGTGAGGCCCACATCAGTATCAGCTTGGGGGCGAGGCCCACATCACAATCAGTTTAGGGGAGAGGCCCACATCAGCATCAGTTAGAGGGCGAGGCCCACATCAGTATCAGATTGGGGGCGAGACCCACATCAGTATCATTTTGGGGGCGAGGCCCACTTCAGTATCGATTTGGGGGCGAGGCCCACATCAGTATCAGCTTGGGGGCGAGGCCCACATCAGTATCGGTTTGAGGTGAGGCCCACATCAGTATCGGTTTGAGGGTGAGGCCTACATCATCATTAGTTTTAGGGCGAGGCCAACATCAGCATTAGTTTGGGGGCGGTGCCCACATCAACATCAGTTTGGGGGCGAGACCCACATCAGTATCAGTTTGGGGGCGAGGCCCACAATAGTATCGGTTTGGGGGCGAGGCCCACATCAATATCGATTTGGCGGGCGAGGCCCACATCAGTAGTTTTTGGGATGAGTCCGAGGGTCGATGACCCACTACATCATCAGTTTTGGGATGCATCCCAGGGTCGAGGGCCCACATGATCATTTGTAGTTCCGGGATGCGTCCCAGGGTCGAGGGCCCACTACATCATCAGTTTTTGGATGTGTCCCAGGGTCGAGGGCCCACACATCAGTTGCAGTTCCGGGATGCGTCCCAAGGTCGAGGGCCCACTGCATCATCAGTTGTAGTTTCGGGATACGTCTTAGGGTCGAGGGCCACTATATCATCAGTTTTAGGATGTGTCCCAAGGTCGAGGGCCCACACATCAGTTGCAGTTCTGGGATGCGTCCCAGGGTCGAGGGCACACTGCATCATCAGTTATAGTTTCGGGATGCGTCCCATGGTCGAAAGCCCACTACAACATCAGTTTTAGGATGTGTCCCATGGTCGAGGGCCCACACCTCAGTTGCAGTTCTGGGATGCGTCCCAAGTTCGAGGGCCCACTACATTTTCAGTTGTAGTTTCGGGATGCATCCCAAGGTCGAGGGCCCGCTACATCATTAGTTTTTGGATGTGTCCCAATGTCGAGGGCCCACACATCAGTTACAGTTCCGGGATGCGTCCTAGGGTCGAGGGCCCACTGCATCATCAGCACAGTTCATGAATAAAGCCTACATTTGGTGGTTCGGGAACGAAGCCCAGGGGTCGAGGCACCTCGCCACCATATCAACTCAGTTAAAAGCAACAGGCAAGTCAGGTGGCAGCTGGCGAGCCAGGTAAGTAAAAATGCATTGCATAACTTTGATAGGATTTTCATTGTCACACACTGCAAAAGTCCCATCAAAGTGGGGGTGACTGTAGGCACTGCATTTTTGCATATAAGTCCCGATGATGAGTCTCATATGGAGACACTACCTCTTTAAGTTGTGGAAGTCACGGGAAACGGACGTCGGAAGGGAAAAGTCAGAAATTGATATCTTGTTGGACTAAATTCGTTTGCTTAGCTGTGGGTTCGCTCGTTAGACCTCTGTTTTAAAATTCATCCTCAGCCCAAACCCCCGCAAGCCACACACCAAGCCCACACACCACCAAGCCACACACCAAGCCCGCCAACATGGACCAAACTCATGCCCAAATTACCTTAAGCCACGCCCACCTCCTTCCAAAATAACAAAATCACACATTAAACACTTGCTAAAATCAAGAAAAATCACTTTCCCGAATTAAAAGAATCAAATCAAATCTCATCAAACACTTTCCTAATTCAATTAAATCATATTCCTAATTGAAAGAGATCAAATCAAATCAAATTAAATCACATCCTTAATTAAATATATTTTTCCCTATAGCACACTAATTAGGAGATACTCCCCATAATTGTAATATTCCTTCCATTCTCATACAAGGACAAGCCCCACCCATTTGCCTATAAAAAGAAGGCAAAACCCACCTTAGAAGCCCTAGTCCATTCACGCACATTAACACCATTAACCCTCATATTTTCGTAAACAACAATTCCCCACGTGAACATCCCTCCTTCACGTAAAGCCCCTTACAACAATTCCCCACGCTCACGTACCCTTCAGCTTTCTTTCAACGCACAAAGCCCCTCACGTCACCTGCCTTCTTCACGCTAAAGCTGCCTTCAACAGTCAGCAATTCATGTAACAAGCCTCTCACTCAGCCACTCACTTCACGCCATTAGCTTCAATTCACGCACCAAAACCCTCCATAAACTACCGCAAATCATCAACCCAAAACTGCCACAAATCACCAAAAAAATTGCACTGAAAACACAGCCTCTGACCACCGAAATTCTGCCCCAAACTGCCCCTGCAATTATCACAAATTGCACCTAAAAAAAATTGCCCAAAACACCGAAACTGCACTGCCAACAATACCGAAACTGCACTGTCAAGTAAACCCACAAACAGCAAGCCAAAACTGCCCAGTAAAAACCCGCAAACCTTAGGCCAAAATAGTCCCTAATAACCGCAAAACAGCAAGCCAAAACCGTGACCAGAAACAGTCACAAAACAGAGTAAAACAGCAGCCCAAAAAGTGAAACAGCGAAGGAAAACATTGAACTAGTGAACCGGAGGAGTTGCGGAGCATCAACCCTTCCGAAAACCGCGTAGCGCACTTCCGAGAGATGACTTAAGAGGTTAGACTTGAGGGCACCCTTTTTATTTATTCTCCTTTATTTTTATTTATTTTCTTACTTTATTTCGCATGAGTATTGTGGATTGGTGTATGATATGACTTTCTGATGAATGGAATATGTGTTCTCCCTTGCGGTATATCAGATGGAAACCCAGACGTAAATTCTGTAGCCGAATCCGAATGGACGGTAGTGCGGTCTGTACTTGGGAAACAACTCCACGTACCACTCGAGAGACACACATATTTCGTTTCATCCAACCTTGTGTTTAAGTATGATTTAGTCGTTAGTATGTTATTTATTTTTTTAAGCATGATTTAGTCGTTAGTATGTTGTTTTTTTTCTAAGCTTGATGTAGTGGTTTAGTATGTTATTTATTTTTTATGTATGATTTAGTTGGTTATTTCCGAGCATGATTAGTTATTTCTTTTGCATTAGGAATTTAATTTATGTTTATGTTTATGTTGTTATTTACTTTTCGCGTTTGATAATTAAATATGTTCATGAGATTATTGTGTGTTTGTCATTATGACGATTTACTTTTATGCATGCAAACTTAGATGTAGGTTATATGCAAACTCATATATAGGTTTTATTTTCATGCACGTGAACTTAGGAGTAGGATACTCTTGGGAATATATGTTGCGTAGAATTGGTTAGATTATTGCTCAAATCCATTCATTACATGTGACATAAGTAAGAGACCATTCCGAACCCAACGGTTTGAAGTCTTCCCTTGTGAGGGGTGAGTGCGGCCTTAAATCATTTTTCCCAGTTCACACTGGGTGGCGACTCCATGTTATTTCTCCGGTTTAGTTCCCCCGTGGGCAACTCCGTACTCCCGACTAGGCCACGAGCCTAGAACAGCATCGCCGATTTCTGTGTCCTACATTCAGTCCTAGAAACTTGTGATAATGTGAGTTCCTTGAATTTTGACTGAAGCTCTTTCACCTTCTGTAAGTAGGAGGCCATTTACGAGTCTCGTGCTTGATATGATCCTTGGAGTTGGTTGACAATGAGCTGAGAGTCTGACTTAACTTCTATCTTTTTGACTCATAAGTCCTTAGCCAAAGTCAATCCAACTACCAGAGCATCATACTCGGCTTCATTATTGGTGACTTTGAAGCGGCACTTGATTGCCTACTGTAGTGTATCGCCTTTAGGGGTGGTGATCACATTTCCCAACCCACATCCTCGTTTGTTTCTAGATCTATCAACTGCATGTTTCCAAGTGGCTGTTGACTATAAAAATTGGACTTCTAATTGAGCGAGGACTTGTAGGCTGGGGCTTAAGTCGGTTAAGAAGTCTGCTAGTGCTTGAGATTTGATCATGGTTTGTGGCTGGTAAGTGATGTCATGCTTCCCAAGCTCCACTGCCCATTTCACTAGTCTTCCAGAGAGTTCGGGTTTATAGAGTATGCTTCGGACCGCTGTTAATAAAGCTAGTACCAACTTCTCCATTTGGGTGTAGCGAGTCTCTGCATCGAGAAGAGGTTTACTCATATAGTAGACTGGGAGTTGTGTCATTTCTCCCTCGTTGATCAAGACTGAACTGACAGCTTTCTCTAAACCCTAAATAAAGAAAAAGCCTTTTATTGTCTGCTGGATTTGAAAAGAGTGGTGGAATGGTTAAGTACCTATTGAGTTCCTTCAGAGCTTTCTCACAGGCTGGAGTCCATTCGAAGTTCTTCTCTTTCTTGAGGGCGTAAAAGAACAAAAAAAACCTTTGTCTGTAGACTTAGAGATGAATCTGTTCAGAGCTGTAATCCTCCCCGTAAGTCGCATGACATCTTTCAGGCTAGTGAGAGCATGGATATTAAGGATGGATTTAATCTAATCAGGGTTGCTTTTATCCCTCGTCGAGTGACCATGTAGCCATGAAATTTGCCTGAAGCGACACCAAATGCGCACTTTGTAGGGTTCAGTTTCATGTCATATTTCCTCATTATGTCGAATGTCTGCCCCAAGTGCTCTACATGCATCTCAGCCTTCAATGATTTCACCAATATGTCATCTTTGTAGACCTTCATGGGCTTTCCAATCTATTGGGAGAACATCTTATTGACGAGACATTGGTAAGTGGCTCCATTATTCTTGAGTATGAATGACATAACCTTGTAACAATAGATACCTATGTTGGTGACGAAGGCCTTCTTTTCTTGGTCACTTGGGTGCATGAGGATTTGATTGTAGCCTGAGTAGGCATCCATGAAACTTAGTAACTCATGCCTTATTGTAGCATCGACCATTTAATCAATATGAGGCAGAGTGAATGGATCTTTTAGACATGCCTTGTTCAAATATGTGAAGTCGATGTAGACACACCACTTCCTATTCTTCTTTCGAACCATGACAATGTTTGCAAACCACTTTGTGTATTGGACTATTTTGATGGATCCATATTGTAGTAGTTTCTGAACCTCATCGTCGATGATTTGGTTCCTCTCTACATTGAACTTTCTCTTTTTCTCTTTATCAAGGGGGTAGTTTGGGTTCACGTGGAGTTCGTGGTTTATCATCTCAGGATCTATACCTGTCATATCTTAATGAGACCGGGCAAAACAGTCATGTCCCTCCTTTAGAAAGTTAATTAGATTGGCGCGTAGCCTGGGTTCAAGGTAAGCCCCAATTTGGGCTTTATAGTCTACATACTGAGGGTGAATCTGGACCTCGTCAAGTTCCTCAATGTTGGGCTGATCTTGTTCGGCCCCATGAGAGCATTCCTGTAATTTCTATGCTGACTGAGACTTGGCTTTCAGAGTTGTTTGATAGCAACTCCTTATGGGAAACTGACCCCCTTTGATCTTTTGGATACCCCACTTGGTGGGGAACTTCAATACTTGATGGAAGGTGGATGAAACTGCCCTCATGTCGTGAATCCAAGGTCGGCCAACAATCAAGTTATAGGCTGAGGGATAATCCAAGATCAAGAATATGGTGATTTTGTTGACCCCTCTGTCATATACTAGCAGTGATATTTCTCCCAATGTGAACTTATGTTCCCCACTGAACCCTATCAACGCAGTCGACTGTTAATTTATTTTTTCTAAATCTGCTCCCTTATCGGTGAGAGTAGTGGTGAAAATGATGTTGGCTGAGGATGTTGTATCACATAGTACCCGTTTGATCATGAAGTTTGCAACTTACAAAGAGATTACCAGGGCATTGTGATGGGGGTTCTTCCGACTGGAACTACCATCGTTTGTAAATTCATTTGTCAAGTCGGGGAACAATCCTTCAATCGACATTGTAGAGTGGAAACTTCCTACTGTAGCTGCTTTAGAATGTCATTTGGTGGCTGAATATGAAACACCACTGACTTCAGAGCTGACTAAAATTAAGTTTACTGTGTTTTTTATTGGTGGTGGTGGTTGGGGGCCATCCCCTCGTTCGTCCCTTCGTCTCTTCGGTACAACATAGCCTCACCTTTCTCTATAAGCAAGTCTTTTAGATACCCCTTATTTAGTAGCTTCAGAACTTCTAACCTCAGGCCCACATATTATGCTGTCATATGGCCATAGTCTCGGTGAAACTTGCACAATCTTCTTGTGTCCTTCCCAGTAGAACCATCTCTGAAGCGTGGTGGCCATTTCCATTTGTTCCCAATCTTGAGGAATGAGACCAGTTCTTCGGGAGAAATGGTGAAATTGTAGTTTGGAAGTCTTGGAATGTTATAAAAAGTCTTGTCTTAGACCCTGTTTAGTAAGGTTTGGCGATCAAAATCTCGGTAAAGACGGCGATGGTCGCTTATTTGATGAACCTTTCCGTCTAATGACTACGGACCTTTGCCACCGAATTATTTGGGTCGCTTGGGAGAATTCAATATTCTTTCATTTTGTAGACTGGAGGAACCTTCTCTCTTCTTATTCCTTTTATCTTCCTCCCATATGTTTTCGATTTGGGCTCAGGCCATCACTTGATCTATAGTGTAGCATCGAACTTTTATAAGCTTCTTGTAAAGCCCACTTTCTGCTAGCAGCCCAATCCTAAAGGCTTCTCTAGCGGTCGACTGGTGGAGATCCAAAATGGATATTCTCTCCTTATTGAAACGAGCTACGTAACTTCGTGGAGATTCTATTTTCCGCTGCAGAATTGCATTGAGGTCGTCTGTGGTCTTCTCCAGTTTACAAGAGCTGGCAAATTACTCCATGAACTTATCAGCAAGTTCTTGATTCGATCTAATAGTTCGGTAAGGTAGATTAATTAACCAAGTGAGGGTTGGGTCTGCCAATGGTTCTCCAAACCCCATGAATATTCTAGCTTCCTATTTGTGTGGAGTCAGGCCTATAGACAACATCTTGTATTTATAATGGATCACATGGTGGTCAGGGTCCATAGATCAATCATATAACTTCATATCCGGAGGGATAGACTTCTATGGGCATTTAATGGAAGTAATGGTCCCCAAGAAGGGAGTGTTTAAAATTTTGCCGACTCGACTTTTTCTCACTAGTAGTCTGAAGCCAGGTAGGCTGGAGAGAATTGCTTCTTTGAACTTCTACATTTCCTTATGCATGGTAGAGGCGACTTGTTATGCTCTATCAGTTGGAGTGATATGCTGATTTCTCTGGTGATTTGGTGGATGATTGTCTAATAGCAGATTGTCACTTGTCATATTATTGAATGCTCCCAAGAGGTTGGTTTGAATGGTAGGGTTGCTGGGATAGTCCGAAACTTCTCATTCCTGGGAGGTTGAGGAAATTTTTTCCACCTGCTTCTGAAGGCTTGTGTTGGAGCTTCGCATGGCTAAGTTTTCCTCCTCCAAAACTCTTAATAGTTCTTTAAGTATGGCCAACTGTGCGGTCATATGGTCTGATGTTTGTTCGTTTCCAGAAGCCATGGGTAGTGTGTTTGAAAGGGTCGTAGGTTGAGAGATCCTTGCTTTCTATAAATCACTAAAGCCCCACGGTGGGCTCCAAATTATAGACACTAGATTTCGATTTAGGTCCATAATCGAGATTTGTATGATGAGGCACTAGAGATCCTGTAAAACAATTGTAGATTGAGTGGGGAGATTCTACCCACCGGTGTGGTAGGGGCCGCAGGCACTCCGACGCTCAAGTTAGTAGTGAGGATGAGCGAAAGGTAAGGGGAGATCAAAGTTTGAGGTTACCTTGACCTCCATGGACTTTCGTGAGGGCGATGGGCTGATGTTTATAGAGTGAGAGGCTTTGAGAGCTCAAATAAGAGTGCTTCAACTTGGAATGAATGTAATTCTGAATTTGGCTTCTTTTTATGGAATAGTCTTCTAGCTGGAAAAAAGGTCGTATTTCTGAAGGTGAGGCCCACTAACATGTTTAACATTCAACTTTCGGTGATAAACCAGCTGATTGTACGAAGAGCAATTAATTTATGGAGTGATGTTTTTCGGTTGGGTCGCTGTTAGAAAGTGGGTGCCCTGTAGCTTTAATTGGGCCTGATAAGATAATTGGTTCATTGGCCCAAATTTGATATGGGTACTGTTTGGAGGAATTGGGCTATATCTCATATAGGACATGAGGTGAAAAGACAATTATGTCATTCACCCAAATTTGGCCTATACAAATATAAATAAAGCTTTCCCTTTATAATAAAGACTTGTACTCAAACACACATGTACGTTATCTGAATGGGAAAGACTTATTTAATATTATTGGGAAAACTTGTGATCGAAACCAGCAATGGGTGTACGAAAAGCATGAGGAAAGCGTGCACCACTATGGCACACCAACCTTGGTGATATTATAAAGGTCCCGAGCATGTACGTTAATACCGAATGGCTTTTACCTTTGAGGAATGATCAAGAAGACCTGCATGGAATTGGCACCTCGGGCATCAATAGCACGCTCGGTGAGAGTTAGTGCCATAAGGTAACCATAGCACGTACGATTTGAAGATAACTTTGAGGTACCACGGTAGCCTCAGGTTTAGATAGTATAGGGAGAGAAAATTCCCTCATGGCGTTTGCCGCCATGAGTGTTAGAGGTGCATAGCATGGGAAAGACCCGCAGATCTCCGTGGCATTTGTAGCCTCGAGATTTTCTTAGCATGAGGAGAGGAATGCACTCATGGCATTGGCCATCGCTGCTCGGATCTATAAGAGCATAGAACAAGGAAGACTAGAGGGCCTCTGTGGCGTTTTCAGACTCGGGGCCTGCCTTGCTTGAGGAGGAGAATGCCGTCATGGCATTGGCCACCCCTTGTGAGGGTCAAAATTATTATTTTAGGTAGCATGGGACATGACAATACCTCAATTGCCTCAATGTTTTTCGGTCGGTACAAAACGTGTGATAGTCATCCCTATTACACTTGTCATTTTATTTTATTTTTCTGCAGTATAGTATAGAACGCCATCACCAGTGTTTGTAAGAATGGCATAAAAAATGATCATTCCATTATGGCAAAGTTTATTGAATGGCTCGAGGTTGGGTACCTCCCACCGAGGCCCTATTGATATGTGAATGGCATAAGGAGGGATCATTCCCTTGTGGTAAAATGTTTGATGGGCTCGCGGTAGGATTTGTTCCATCGAAACCTTGGTATATTGAATGGCATTGGGTCAGAGTTTCTCCCTATGGCCTTCCTTGAGTGGCACAAGGATGGATTATTCCCTTGTGGCCAAATATTTGATGGGCTTAGGATTGGATTTGTTTTGGTGAGGCTTT
>SKCR01027090.1:0-42974 GCA_019454045.1 Zanthoxylum bungeanum | reverse complement strand
GTGATATGCGTCTCCACCCTCACAACTGCATCCACATTTAGCTTTATCCAATTTTGTGGCGGAGGGGTCCAAAATGAGTCTTTTGGGGTATTATCTTGGGTCGTGAGCAGCTTTACATCCAACTTTATATTTGCAGATGATTTGCATATTGCAGCAGTTTTAGCTTGAACGTGATGAATCTGGGTTTTCTTATCTTGAAACAACCTTTTAATCCTTGGCCCCCTAAATTGTCCACATCAACAGTCTCACAACTGTTGGGAGCAAGTAGGTACTTTAACAGTAAAAGAGACCCTCTCGTCATAGTGCCAACATAATCTATCCTCAATGGGAATTATGGGCAAGGCAACTTTCAAAATCATTTCAACATCTTGCTCCAATAAATGTCTCCTAACCAAGCTTTCATCCTATCTGTTATCATTGTTGAGCAACGCACATATTTTTGAGTTCATAGGAATAATATGGCGAGATAGGTCGGAATGAGTTTGGTATTGGTAGCCAGTTGCTATTGTATACACTAGCAAATTGTCTGTTAGATAATGAAAGAAAGTCTTGAATTCACTTTATATTATATTTACAATGATAGAGGTATTTATATAGGCTACATAGAAAACCAAAATAGAAAATGAATCATATAATTATGAACAATAATAATGAATATATGAAATATTCATCTAATAGGGAAATATAATAAAATCACGAATCCTAAAGGTACTAGGAATTCTATTTTGGATATTGATTCCATAATATAGAGATATTATTTCCTTAATATTATTTCCATAATAATATTCCTTAACACCCCCCTCAAACTCAAGCTGGTGACGAATGAACAAGCTTGAGGTTGCATCTTGAAATCGGAGAGCGGAATCCTGAAATTGGAAATCTTGAAACTTGGAGGCTGTAAATTGTGAGATAAGTGATGAGCTTTAACCTACGAAGTCCCCAAGGGGGAGCCGAAGCCCAAGAGGAGACTTTAACCTACGAAGTCCGAATGGCTTTAACCAACGAAACCCGAAAGGGGAGCTTTAACCTACGAAGCCCGAAGGGGGAGCCGAAGCCCAATAGGGAGCTTTAACCTACAAAGTTCGAAGGAGTAGTTGAAGCCCAAAAGGGTGTCGAAGCCTGAGAGAGCCGAAGCCCAAAAGAATCGAAGCTAGAAAGGGAGCAAAATCCCGACAGAGATCCAATGCCCGAGACAACTGAAGCTATAGAGGGAGCAAAATCTCGACAGAGAGCATAAGCCTGAGAGGGAGCAAAATCCCGAAAGGGAGCTGAAACCTAACAGAGATCCGAAATCGTAGAGGGATATGGATGGTAAAATCCGGATCCGGACCCGAGTCCGGACCCGGGTAAATATACACGGTCCGGACCTGGGTCTACCCGGTCCGGATTCGGATACCCGTTTTATTATTATTATTTTTTAATTGTATTATTTTATATTTATATTGGGATTTTGTCAATTTATTAGTTTTATTTCAATTCTTTTATATTTTTTAATTATATTATATTATTATTTTTATATATATGCATATTATTTTATATTTTTATTTTATATTATTTTTTTTTCGGACCCGTGCGATCCCGGGTCTGGATTTTTTAATCCCGTACCCGGATCGTCCAGGTCCATGCGGATCCGGGCCAGGTCCGAGTCTACTTGCCATGCCTAGAGAGGGATCAAAATCACAACTTGGGCTAGTGAGGTTCACTTGCCGATAGTGGCCGATGAGAACAGAGAGAGTTAAACTAGAAAAGTCATAACTTGGGCTGTGATATCATGTTAGATAATGAAAGAAAGTATTGAATTCACTCTATATGAATTTACAATGGTAGAGACCTTTATATAGGTTACTTAGAAAACCAAAATAGAAAATGAATCATATAATTATGAACAATAATAATAAATATAAAAAATCTTCATCTAATAGAAAAATATAATAAAATCACGAATCCTAAAAGTATTAGGAATTCTATTTTAGAGGTTGATTTAATAATATAGTGATATTATTTCCATAATAATATTCATTAACATTATCAATTACCAATACATCATCTGATACATTTTTCAGAACTTTCCTACCACTCATAATGCTTCTCCATATGAATGAAGGGTTATTGCCTAACTCCGCACTTAGAAAATGCTCATTCTTACGGAAACCAATGAGAATGAGTTTGGGTATTGGAGGATTCTCCACCATTGCTTTGGTAAAACTTAAAAGTGTCTACGCTTCTACTATTATATTAATATTTATTGTTATAAAATAATTTGATTACTATTTTAAGAGTAATAATAGGTATCAACCTAATTAGAATATAAGACTGTAACTTTAATTGTCTGTCCGTCGTTAATAATTTTCAGGAAAACAATTTTGCTCACACGGGATTATCAGGAAAAGTCAAAAACAATGTACCAAGTGTAAACCCTAATAAGTTATGAACCGTTTTTTTTCTTCTTTATTTCTCCGAACAGGCAACTAAAATATTTTGAAATTGACACCAAAAAGTCATAATGCCGGTGGTGAATTAGTATTTAGTAAAAGTTTACAGATTCAGCAAACTACTTATTCATTTTGACAATTAAAATTGTCAAACTGTCCAACACATTTTGGAATTCGGACGCTGACTTTCAAATTGTTCATTGCTATATATTATTACGCGCATTATTTTCTTTTTCTTCATGTTCATGGCATAAAATTAATGCAATGTTTTTGGTATAGGCAAATTTGATTTTTATTATATGTATAAATTATAAGGGTTAATTAATGTCCATTATATCTCTCTATTTTGGTTCAATAGTACTCCATTGCATTCCTATATTTTATAAAATACCTCTACACATCCCCTCACAAAAAATATTAACATAATTTTACAATTTTATCCTATTTAATTCAGATAATTAATATTTTTTTTAGAAAATATAGTTAACAGTAATTAAATATATATGTAGTAAAAATGTGAATTATATAAATCTTTAACCCAATAAATCAAATTTAATTTTTAATGGATTAAAATATAATAACTTTTTATTATATTCGTAATTTTTAACTTTTTTTAATTTCATTTTATTTTTTTGTTTGCTTATATACTAACAAAACTAGATTCCAAAAAATAAAAATTTGTGAACCGTTTCTCTAATCAAATTAGAAATTTTAAAAATTCTAATAATTAAAAATATGTGAAGCATTTCTCTAATTAAATTAGAAATTTTAAAAAAAATGACAGTAATTTTCTAAATCAAAATTTATTTTCTATTAATATTCAATTAATATTCCTCATATAAAATTTATTTTAAATGATCAACACAATTAAAATATTAATTTGAATAATAAAAATAAAAATTTTATTTATCATTAATCCTTCTAAATTTAAATAATTTAAAGAAAAAAAGTTTTTGTCATTTATTTTAGTTATCCAAATTTATAAAGGATAAATTTATCAAATTGAATTAAATTTTTTTGAAAGAAGGGTGTGTTAGGATATTTTCTCAAACTATAGGGACGAGATAGGAACTTGAAGTAAAATATAAAGATGTAATAAACATTTATCCTAAATTATAATATAACTCTATTTATGGTGGTAAATATTGAACACGATAGTAATCGAATCTTGTTTATATTTTGAAATAGAGAAATAACTTAGTGGCGATATATATATATATATATATATATATATAATAAGTGCAAAACATCTGAATGAAAATGCCCACCAAAAATTGGTTATAATATTTACATTATTGTTATCAATACTGAATTTAATTAGACTTTAGATATAAAATTTTATCCTAAACTGCTATGAGTGAATGGAAAAATCATGAAATTCTGTTTTACAGACTATGATAAAGAAAAGAAAAATGATTAAAACTCCAATTTTTTCATAAGTAATAAAAACGTCCTTTAAGTTTTAAATTAATTTAAATTTCACCTACGTAAATTTATACACCGACGGCCAAATAATATTTTAAGGGCAATTTTATCCTTTAAAATTTTAATATGAAAACTTTTCAAGAAAATGTAATTCCTAAAGACAAAATTGTTATCATAAAATTTAATTTAGCATTTAACATTTTAACACTAGGGGAGGGTTTTAGTGGGTATAAAGCTTGAGGGGAGTTTTGTTTATTTTTAAAAAATAAGTGGATTATCCCAACTGAGTGAAATACACGAGTCAAAGGAAAAATCATAAATTTTGAGTATAGAGGAGCCATGATAGAAAAAGGGGAAATTAACAAAATCCATATCTTATTTTTAAAAAATAAGCGTCAAGTTTAGAATCAATCGAAACTCTCATGACGTTCAATATAATGAAACCATATTTTTATGTCTTTCAAAATTATAATCTAACAATTTTTCAACAAAATATGATTTCTAAAAATAGAATTGCACTCAGAAAATGTTGATGTAATATATTCTGCAGTCAATAATTTAACTTTATAAGGTTTCGATAGGTTTTATATTTTAAGAAAGTTTCTCTCATTTCCCCATGAAAGAAAAAAGAAGCTCATAACAAAAAAAAATAAAATTGGAGGGGAACATAAAATATACTTGGAGATATGGTAAATTTCATGTCACAGTATAGTGATGTCTCTTGCTCGGGCCATCTTATACATCAACATATGATGATGATGATGAAGATGATTGATTGATGAATAACTATATTAAACATTTTTTTGAAATGTTGAAAATCCCGACGCTAAATTACTCGACCCGAATTTGAGCGGAATAGGTAAAATCTATGACTATCTTAGATTCTTACAATAAATACATCTTTTAAACTCGAACACATGATTTGATAATAAAATTCTAAATTATTTTTTAATCAAACCACACCTTTGAGGCAACTATATTAAACATAATGATAGTTTCTAACACAGTTAATTGAAAAATACACAATTTCATGTCCCTAGCTACTACTAATGGCATTATTTATATTTGTTGGATATTTACAAGTCACTAATTTATATAAAAAGTTATTTAATGTTGATAAATTGAGGAAGGTAAAATGTCGGTTCGGTTCGGTGCAATTGGTTCAAGATTTTAAGAATTGAACGGTTAAAACCACCGATTTAGTTCGGTTTTAATATTTTGGTTCGATTTTGATTCGAACCATCGTTCACAATTGAACCAGACCGATTTTTTAGAATGATTAAGTGATTAACCCCTAAACTGATCGGTTCGGAATCGGTTTACGTGTCTGATTCATTATTCGAACCAAATCGAAGTAAATCGATCAGTTTAACTCAAACATAAACCTAATATAAATCTAACAACCGAATCAATATTTTCGGCTCTGTTTGATTCTATTTGATTATCTTGCACATCACTATCACTGATAGATATAAAACGAATCCATAAAGAGGAAACTAGAAAGTTTTATTTTATTTTTTATATATTAAAAAAAGAAGCAATTATTACACGACAAAAATTGACTATAAAAAATGGGTTGATAAATGATAACAACGGCCAATCATCCATGCAATCGAAGTCGTTGTATCTAGAACTTGCATCATTAAAAAATTAGCTTTCAGATTTTCTATTTTCAACCAAAAGAAGAATGCCAAATCAACAACCCATTAATTCTATTTGGCTTCAAGTAATCGCTTAAATCGACAGGCAAGTTGATTCTTACAATAATTCTAGAAAAGGATGAGTTGATTAAGTCAAGTTATGAACTAATAAATTATAAACGAAATAATGGGTTAAATTTTCCCGTAATTATTACATCTAATTTGGCTTTATGCGATTTCTTTCATATTATGTAAAAATAACGATTATTAGTATGTGATTTCTTTTATATTAGATAAAAATATCGTTTATAAACTAAAACTGTTATTAAAATTGATTATATTTAAAAGTGATTTAAATTCTATTGCAAAAGAAAACGGTTTAAAATAAAAATGATATATTTTATTTACCAAATCGGTTAATTGGTAAACTAGTTTCTTTTAAGGTGTTGACTATTCCTATTATTGTAGTAGTGATGCTTATTTTTCATTAAAAAATAATAGAAACTATAATTTTAGAGTCCCAAGAACGTGATTTGATGATGTAGAGCTCGGGCTCTCATATTGAGGTTGTTGGCGACTTGGTCGCATAAATTGATTTTGATGACGTTAACGCAAAAGAAGACTTCGACGTGCAAACACGAAGCAATACAAAAAGTGTCGAAGCATATGGGGTGAAGAGCGAGAATGTGAAGACTTGCGGCAAATTGAAGAATATATTGCGAAGTCTTAGCTTAGGATTTAATTTGTAATGTGAATTGTAATATTCAAGTGCCCAAGCTCATAAGATTGCATGCACAATCACTTAGACATTAGGATCATGACAAAATGCCTTAAAACCTTCATTACTCTACATTTTGGTCTGAGACGGCATACTGATGTCATTCCGGTGACCATACCGGTCAAGGAAAGTCTTATGCATGCTTTCTGGAACCAAGGAGATCCATTCCGGTCTCCATTCCGGTCACTATTCCAGTCTCCATTCCGGTCTAGCTCTTCATGGTGCATAGTTACTGAAACCAGGGAGATCCATACCTGTCTTCATTCCGGTCTCAATTCCGGTCTAGCTCTTCATTTTGCACACATTCTGGAACCGGGCCAAACCATACCGGTTAGCATACTGGCCTAACGTATACTTATTCAACGGTAATATAGCCGTTAGTATCTGTTGGAAACCCAAACCGGCATACCGGTCTACATACCGATGACCATACCGGTCGCAGCAGAAAGTTGGGGAATGCTTTGCATTTTATTATAAATAGGACCCCAACTCATTTGTGTTTGGTTAGAGACTTATAAAACCTTCATACACATTTTACCAATGCAAATACAAGAGTGTCTTAAACCTTCATATACTTAAACACTCATACAAGCTCACACACACTACACCTTCATACTTTTAGTAGTGAGCTTAGAACATTAGAGTTTGCAACTCACACAATCTTATTATTATTTGTGAGTGTCCAAGTGTGTTTCAAATCTTCTATATCAAAACACTTGCGATTTGTGAAATCTCATTAGTTTGGGTAGTTGTAAAGGTTTGTGAGTAAGCCTATGAACAAAACTCAAATTGTAAAAGTTCGGAGTGCGCATTTGCGGAAAACTCTTGGTTGCGGGTGAACCAAGGAAACTCGATTTTAGTGGAAATCTTCAAGTGAGGCTTGGGGGAGTGGACGTAGGCACGTTTGGCCGAACCACTATAAATCGCGGTGTCGTATTTCTCTTTACCTGTACTTTTACTATTTGCAAGTTTATTTACATTTACATTTATTGATTAGAAAACTTGCATATAGATTATTAATCAAAATAGAGAAAATTGACCTAAGTGCCCATTTGGTAATAAGAGCTAAAAATCGACAAAGATTTATTTAATTCCGCACTTATAGCGATAACCCAATTCACCCCTCTTGAGAAATATAAATTGTTTGTCGCTATTGCTTGTAGGAAATTTTAGAGGTCCTAATTCGAATTCAGAGAGTGCGTTTATTATAAGAGCGTGATACAACCATAAATTTTACCTACTACGTTTAAGCCCGGAAGGGGTAGTTTGGAGGTAGAGTTTCCAACGATATAAAAAAAAAACTATAATTTTAGAGATTATAAATGAAAATGATGATTTTTTTTGCATCTCTTAAATGGTCATACACCTATACCTGGTAGTGTAAATGCTTCTTTAGTTTTTAGGGTTTTTAAGGGTTTGAGCTAACTATTTAATTAATTTTAATATTTTAAAAAATTATGTAAAGTGTTTTGATATACATTTGCTTTTGTTAAAATTTATTTTACTATTCTCTATTTTTCAATTGTTATATATGTTTGACTTGTTATAATTTTAAGTTATAATTATTTTTTCATTTGAAAAGTTCGATCCAATGGCCATATATAGGAGTAACGATATATATTTCAACAAGTGTATTTTGTGTAATTTTAAAATATAGGGACTAAATGAGTAATTAGCCCTAACTATAATGACTAAATGAGAATTTATACATATCTAGTTCAATCACATAAATACAATTTAATAGATTATAATAAGAGGAAAATGACCCAAACCCTTATTTTATTTTACGAAATTAACTAATTTTACCAGAATAATATTGACGTTAATAAAATTATATTTCTTGTCATTGTTTTTTCTTCAAAATTAATGAAATAATGATGATGTTATTTCCACTATATAATAATTACTCTGAGCACCATTTTACTCAAGACGCTCTTCTTAAATTTTTAAAAAAGACTATACTCAACATAGTGACATACCACGAGAAAATACCAAAATTATCCTAAAATAAATTCTTTATATTTATGCCATTTTTCTTTTCCTTTCTACATTCATACAAATAATTTTTACATTAAAGTTTTTGCTAAACCTATTATATGAACTTGTTCATATGAATGGATTGTAATTTTGGTTGAATAAACTTAGGTAATTTGATGGGCATTTGAATGAACTCTTAGGTAATTTCGGTTGAATAAGAGTTCAAATATATATATATATATTTTTTAAATATTGAAAATTCCACCGTCAAATCACACATTACAGATTTAAGTGAAGCAGGTAAAATCCATGTTGGATTAATATGTGTTGTAAATCACTTTTAACATGCATAATTAAAAAAATTGAAAAATAAATATGCAATTGATTGAAACTTAGAAAAAACCTGAAAAAGTTGAAGATGATTAAAACTTGGTCCAGGTCGAGATAGATCTCTGTCCTTAAGAACTTATCAGCTCCGTCTCGGTGCTCTACGGATTTTGTGGCTAATGTTCTCCCAGGATAACTCGGATTCCTCTTGTTCAAGGGGCACTCCTTAACAAGATCTCGAACTAAGACAATGGTGGATTTCTCTCTCTGACTCTAAAACACAAAGATGTAAAAAGACTTATGAATTTTCTGGATCTTTAGAATGAACCTCCAAAGCCCTTTAAATAGACATGGAATTGGTTTGGGGTGTAACCCTCCTAAGGGTTATACCCCATCCATGCACCATTTGGAGTATTTTCCTAAATTGGGAGGACATGTCCCCTTGTGGTACCATCCAAAGGACATGTCCCTCCTCCATCCAAACATTATAATTAGAGAATTTTCAACAATCCCCCACAATTCTCTAAATATACATGCAGACACTTGAGAGAGTTTCCGTGAAATAAAGCTGCATCGAAATAGGTAGCTTTCGCCTTGAACATTTCCTAGTGAATGACAATCGGTTTTACTTGGCAAACCAGTGACTCATAGTCTTGAACTGTTCTGCCGTTGGTGTAAACCAAGACAATTGCCAACATACAGCTTTACTTTGACCATTTTCTCGTTCTACGGTTGTGTTCATTTCGGCCCTGAACAACGGTCCCGGATTCATCAAGCACTTTAGGGTAACCCGCCTTTAAAAGTTCACATGGAAACGACATCACTTCTTACTTGAAATAGGTGATCTACTATGAAGAGGTAATCTGTCTTTACCCCCATTAGGACTCATCTCCTAATGTAGTGATCATTAAAAGCCTCAGCTTATCCTAACCAATGACAGACAACACTCAGCGTCATTATCAGAATGGGAAAGAGTACAAAACACTTTAGTGCTTGTTTTGAATTGCACAAAGTTCCTGTTGTCCCTTTTGAACCTAGATCTTGAGATCTCCAGTCAGCTAGGTTGGGTTTCCACAATGACAATTCTTAGATTATAGGCTTCAAGCCCATTCCCCTCGATGACTTCTCAACTTGCTCTCGAGGTAAACATTTAGTTAGTGGATCTGCTAGGTTTCCTTCTACTCAACATAATCGATCGATATTATGCTATTTGAGAGCAGTTGACCTATGGTATTATCTCTCCGACGTATGTGTCGAGACTTACCATTATACATTGTATTTTGGGCTCTCCCAATAGCCGATTGGCTTTCACAATGTATGCTAATCGTTGGCACCGGTTTGGCCCAACTATGAATATCCTCCAGGAAGTTTCTAAGCCATTCTGCTTCTTCTGCTATTTTGTCTAATGCTATGAACTCTGATTTCATAGTAGACCGGGCAATAGATGTTTGCCTCGAGGATTTCCATAATACGGCTGCATTACCAAGTGTGAAAACAAATCCAACCGTAGATTTGGAATTCACTGTATCAGATATCCAGCATCGTTGTATCCCTCTAGAACAGCAGGATATCTCTCGTAATGTAGCCCATATTTTGAAGTTTCTTATACCTCAAAACACTTACTATGACTTTCCAGTGGTTATGTCCTGGATTCCTAGTATATCTGCTAAGCCTATTCACAGCTTGAGCGATATCAGTTTGTGTGCAATTCGTGAGATACATTAGACTTCCGATGATCCTTGAATACTCTAATTGCGATATGCTTAAGCCAGTATTATTTGATAGAGGAAGCGTTAGGTTAGCTACTCCCAAATCTTTCATATCAAATTTGCTGGATAACACTTTCTTGGTAGACTGAATCAACTTATGATTATTACCAATTATCAGCATATCGTCTACATAGAGACATACAATGACATATCGTTCTTGAGTTGATTTGGTGTATATACACTAATCACACTCATCGGTTTTAAACCCACATGACAACATCTCTTTGTCAATCTTCTCATGTCATTGTCTAGGTGCTTGTTTTTAATCCGTACAAGGATTTTACAAGTTTGCACACCTTCTGTTCTTATCCAGGAACATTAAACCCTTCTGGTTGTTCCATGTAAGTCTCTTCATCCAATTCACCATTCAAGAATGACGTCTTTACATCATTTTGATGTATTTCAAGACCAAATATAGCTGCTAAGGCTATAAGCATTCTTACCGATGTGATACGAATCACTGGTGGATAGGTGTCAAAGTAAACAAGGCATTCTTTTTATCTATAACCTTTTATGACAAACCTCGTCTTGTACTTCTCTATTGATCCATCCATTTTCATCTTCCGTTTGAATATCCATTTGTAGCCTAGTGGCTTACAACCTGGAGGAAGATCAACCTACTCCCAAGTATGGTTTTGTAGGATTGAATCAATCTCATTGTTCATAGCCTCTTTCCACAGAGGTGCCTCCGGAGAAGACATTGCTTCTTTATAGCATTGAGGCTCATTTTCTAACAAATATGTCAGAAAATCGGATCTGACTCTTGGTCAACATGATCACTGTCCTTGACAGTATCAACAGATCTTTTTGAGAGACTCTTCTTTGTCTTTCCTTACAAGGAAATGTCTCTTCAAAAATATTGCATTCATTGACTCAATCATCACATTTGGATTGATGTCAGGAATCTCATATTTGTGTGCCAAGAATCGATATGCACTACTGTTGCAAGTATATCTGATGAATATACAGTCAACAGTTTTGGGTCATATTCCACCTTCTTAGGTTTAGGAACCATCACATTGGCAATTGGCAAGACACCCCCACATTTTCAGATATTTGTAGGAAGGTGCATAACCTTTCCATAACTCATATGATGTCTTGTCTAATCTCCTGTGAGGAAGCTTGTTCAGAACGTAGTTCGCGGAAAGCAGAGCTTTCCCCCCACAAGTTCTGAGGTAAGCCAGAACTAGTCAACATGACATTCATCAATTCCTTCAACGTTCGGTTTTTGCACTCAGCAATCCCATTGAGGAGAATAAGGAGCAGTGGTTTCGTGAATAATTCCGTGCACAGAACAATATTCACCGAATGATGAAACATATTCACCACCACTATCACTTCTGATTCTTTTGATTTACTTGCCAAGTTGATTTGCAACTTCGTTCTCAGTGTATAAAGCTCTCAAAAGCTTCAGTTTTGCTTCTCAGCAAATACACCTAACAGAATCTTGTGCTTTCATCGATAAAAGTGACAAAGTACTTTTTACCGCCTCTTGTTTGCACAATATTCATGTCACACACGTTAGTGTGTACAAATTCCAAGAGTTCAGAACTTCGTTCTATGATGTTCTATGTATTTTTGCTTCAACACATGCCTCACACTTATGTTGGATATCAATGCAAATTTAGGAATAAGGTCCATGTTAATTAATATACACATTGTATCATAATTAACATGTCCTAACCTCACATGTCATACATTTTGTGACTCAATAATATAAGTAAAAATTTCAGCTTTATTAATAGCACAATTGACAGTCATTGAAAAGGCCCTCAGCGAGGTATCCTTTTCCTACATAGACATCATTTTGGTCAATACAATCTTGTCAGAAACAAATACAAACCCGAGACCGAGTTCTTTCGAATATCTGGAACATGCAAACATTCTTATATGTAAGCTTCATTCTGGATATCATTTTCAGAATCATTGTGCCTTGTCCAACCACTCTAGCGGTAGACGAGTTTCCCATTGTCAGATGATCGCCGCCATCGACCTTTCTGATACGAGGAAAACATCTTGCTATCAGCACATATATGACGAGTAGCCCCATTGTCTACCCACCATTCTCTCGGATTCCCAACTAAGTTGGCTTCAGTTACCACTGCTGAGAGGTTCATTTCTGAAATCTCATCAGTTAACTGCTCATCTTCAGCGACATAGGCCTCATTTTTCTTGCCCTTGTCCTGAGACTTTTTGTTTCTGCAGTCATCTGTCATATGACCGCTCTTTTCACATTTGTAGCACTTTCCCTTGAACTTCTTGTTCGCTTGGGAAGAATCAGCTCCACTATTTCTCTTCTTGCTACCATTTACACCCTCAATGATGTTGGCCTTAGACTCCGTAGTCTTGTAGTTGGCCTTCTCGGACATCATGTTGTCTTGTTCGATTCTCAATCGAACTCCAAGGTCTTCAAGGCTCATCCGCTTCTTTTTGTGTTTCAGATAGCTCCTAAAGTCCTTCCATGATGGAGGCAACTTTCCAATTATGGTGGCAATTTGAAACGTCTCACAGAGTTTCATACCTTCATCCAGTATTTCATGAATGATTTACTGCAGTTCACCCAACTGAGACATCACCGTCCTTGAAACTACCATCTTGTAGTCCAGGAATCTACCCACGACAAAATTCTTTTGTCCGGCATCCTCAGTTTTGTATTTCTTCTCGAGAGATTCCCAGAGAATCTTCGCAGAAGTCATGCCTTGGTACACATTGTACATGATATTGTCAAGACCACCCAAAAGGTAGTTCTTGCACAGGAAGTCGCCAGACGACCATGTCTCTTCTCGCAGTTCCTTGGTCGCCTCTGATTCACCTTCCACAGGACCCGGAGGATCTTTGATGTACTTAGCCAACTGCAGAGTTGTCAGGTAGAACAACATTTTGCTTTGCCACTGTTTGAAGTTTGCCCCGCCAAACTTCTCCGGTTTTTCTCCATGAGAGACCGGTACTGTGATGTTTCAGCTAACCATATGTAACTGGAAACAAACAGGGTTCAATAAGTCTACAAAAGACAAATTGTACAACGACCAACAAATAATCTTGTCTCAAGTGATATACCAAATATCCACTTGTTGTTCTATTGGACAGTAGTACCAATAAACACAAGTCCTTGAATTTCCAACCAAGATTTCTTATGAAAAGTAAATAAAGGAATATTCCCAGATGACGAGGGGGGTCCGGAGTAACCACTTAAGTCTCTGACCACTTAGGCTCTTATCGCCTTTTTGACAGAATATCCTTCAAACACTTCTTCAATAGAATCTCTTAGCAATTCAAACTTAATATTACACTTTTGATTTACAAGAATAATGATATTATAAGTATAAAATTCAATCAAGCTTGGATGGAATTACTTGTGTATAACTACACTTTTAATTCTCAACCAAATATGCAATATATAATTAACAAATAACTTTCAACTTTATCACTTAAATATCTTTTATTTTAGAAATTTATACAACACATGACAACACACCTACTCATAATACATGCATAAACACTACAACAAAATAGACCTTTAGCGTCCAAACATTTAGCGTCGAATTTTTTTCGACGCCAATAAATTCTTTAGCGTCGAAATTAGATTCGTCGCTAAAGGTTTATCTTTTAGTGTCGAAATAATTATTTGACGCCAAAGGATTGATGATTTAGCGTCGAATTTCTATTTCGACGCTAAATGTTCCATCATTTAGCGACAAAAAATTATTTAGACGCTAAAGGATGAACCTTTAGCGTCGAAATATTATTTGGACGCTAAAGGTTCAACCTTTAGCGTCGAATCTAAATTTCGACGCTAAAGTTTAATTTTAATTTTTCGAATTCCCCTTAAAAAATTTGAATTTATCGACTAATAAATTCAAATTTAAATTTTGACATTTAGCGACTAATTTTTCGACGCTAAAAGTCAAAAAATTCGACGCTAAAGGTTGAACCTTTAGCGTCGAATTTAAATTTCGACGCTAAAGGTAAAACCTTTAGCGTCCACTCTAAATTTCGACGCTAAAGGTTAATTTTAAAATTTTCGAATTCCCCTTAAAAAATTTGAAATTACCGCCTAATAAATTTAAATTTAAATTTTGACATTTAGCGACGAATATTCGACGCTAAAAGTCAAATATTTCGACGCTAAAGATCAAAATTTTGGCGGAAAAATTCCCGTTATTTGAGGATTTTTAGCGACGAAATCCTTTTCGTCGCTAAAGGTTTTTTTTTTTGCCTATAAATTCATTTGCTCTTTCATTTCTTCTATTATCACTTTCTTTCTCTCATACTCTTATTTCCTCTCTAAATTTATTTTTCCTTAAATGTTTTGTTTGTTTGTTTTGTTTAGTATTTTATATTCACATCTAATATTTATTTATTTATTTTTGTAGGGGAATATGAAGATGAAGAAATGGTGAAAATGATGATAATGAAGAAAATTAAAGTGAAGATGGAAAATTGTATTTTATCATTGTATTTTATCATTTTATATTTTTTTTGTTGTGATAAATTTTGTAATTTTAGTTTTATATCAATAAAAATATCATTTTATATTTTGTTATTGTGATAAAATTTGTAATTTTAGTTTTTATCAATAAAAATGTCATTATTATAAATTTTTAGTAACAAATTTGTAATAATTTTTATAACAAATTTAATTACTTTTGTAATGAAATTAGTTTGAGATTAATTTGTAATAATAATATTCTTATACCTTTTAGCGTCGAAATATTCGACGCTAAAGGTAATAAAATGATATATATTTTTTAATATTATATCACATTTAGCGTCGAATATTTCGACGCTAAAGGTCAACTTTTTGGCGTCGAAATTATTCGTCGCCAAATACATGTTTTAACGTCGAAATATTTTTGACGCAAAATATTGTACTTTAGCGTCGAAATTTTTTATTTCGACGCTAATTGTCTTTCTCGTCCAAGTTTTAACGTCGAAAATTAGCGTCGAAAATTTTCGACGCTAATAACCTTTAGCGTCAAAAATTTGTACTTTAGCGTCGAAAAGTTTCGACGCTAAATGCCATTTTTTTTGTAGTGAAACTAGTGGTAATTGAAAACTTTGTAGAATTAACCAATACAATTTTTTAATGAAGAAAATCAACATATGATATCAATAGCGTATGAACAGTGTGTGATTTATTTACAAATAAACACCATTCTTTTCTTTCCCCCTTTTTTTTTTCCGCCACAGACATTAAAAACAAATGAATTGGACTTGTCAGCACTTCATTTTCTTCAATTTTTTTTTTCCCGATTTCTCTACATATTATAAAACACATAAGAATTAATAATAAGTAATTATTACAACAATAACATAAAACAAATAGCAACTTTCACGTGATTATGGAAATTGAATGTTCAATTTCGAACCGATGTACTGAATCAAAATTGAAGCAATGAATTTTTTTTTTTTTTTTTTTTCATGTGATGTTTCATCATTATAACCGTCAGCCAATACAAAAAAAATTATCAATGATGATCACGCAATCAATCAACAAATGTATGTTGAAAAGTCACAGTGGCGTATAACCAAGTTTAAACAATTTTGTTGCAAGTTGTGCATGCATCATCATAAAAGACAAATTTATGTCTTGTAATTTCCCCTTTAATTTTTTTTTTCCTTTTTGACTTTAATTCATTATCTCTACTTCCTGTAATGTCCCATCAGTTTCTAATATATATATATATATTTATTAGTTACTTCACTTTTTTTTTTTTTTTTTTTTGGAAACTTTGGAAACCCGCCACCAACCACCAATTCTGGGCCGCGGCGCAGGTAAAACCACCGGCTGTCCCAGACTCTTACAAGAAGTGCACCTCCCTGGATTCGAATCCAGAACCTCAAGGTGAGATCCTGGACCCTACACCACCAAGCCACACCCATTAAGGACTATTAGTTACTTTACCTGTAAACTATTATTACAAAACAAATGTACGTGAATCATGCACAATTTTTACAACACAATATGATAAGTTCTTAAGATTGTTGGAATAATATGTGTTGTAAATCACTTTTTAACATGCATAATTCAAAGAAATTGAAAAATAAATATGCAATTGATTGAAATTTAGAAAAACCTGAAAAAGTTGAAGATGATTAAAACTTGGTCCAGGTCGAGATAGATCTCTGTCCTTAAGAACTTATCAGCCCTGTCTCGGTGCTCTACGGATTTTGTGGCTAATGTTCTCCCAGGATAACCCGAATTCCTCTTGTTCAAGGGCCACTCCTTAACAAAATCTCGAACTAAGATAATGGTGTATTTCTCTCTCTGACTCTAAAACACAAAGATGTAAAAAAGACTTATGAATTTTCTGGACTTTTAGAATGAACCTCCAAAGCCCTTTAAATAGACATGAAATTGGTTTGGGGTGTAACCCTCCTAAGGGTTATACACCATTTGGAGTATTTTCCTAAATTGGGAGGACATGTCCTCTTGAGGTACCATCCAAGGGACATGTCCCTCCTCCATCCAAACATTATAATTAGAGAATTTTCAACACATTTTCCATGTACTGTTGTTCCTTTACTTTTGGAAGGAATTAGAAATGATTCCTTTACTTTGATTTAAAGAAATCCTACTTGGAATATATATATATAAAAGATGATTTAAAAAGGAAAGGAGTTATGGTTGATTGTCTATCATTGTGAAAAAATACACATATATCACGATGAGTGGGAGCTTGCAGTACTGTGGTTTATATACATATTTAGAAATCATACTTCTGAAATTTTATTTAAATTAATGAGATAATAATTTAAGATAAAATATAATAACATCAAATAAATTATGTAATTGACTTCACCTAATGAGAAAATACTTTTATTTAAAAAAATGCCTGTTAGACCCATAACGTTTAGGAAAATAAACATGCATAAAACCCCAAAACGTTTCAAAATAGACATACAATTCTCTATTTCTTAATAGATTTTATTTGTTTCATCAGTTAAAAGATTATTATTGTAAATTAATATAAGAATGACATACGAGAATACATAGTGAATATATTAAATCACTTATATCTATCCAAACTAATAAAATTTATTAGTATATAAGAGTTTATATGTATTTTTTAAAATATTAGGAGATTTAATACCTCTTTCCCTAATTGTTGAGATCCAAGTATCCTTTTCTTATGCTTCTTCTGAGTTATTGTAATTTTTTTTTCAAACAGTAAAATAAATGAAAGTAGTGGTTCCGGATTTGGCAAAATATGAAAGATGACTTTCAAAATTGTGACATTTGATTTTTTTTTTTTTTAAATCACTATTCTCTTGTACAAATTGATTCTTTATCCTATGAATGGAGATTTCAACTGTTTCTACTATTATTACTCATCATTGCAAAATAAACCGAATAAGTTTTTTTAAAAGGTTTTAGCAACCCAATTTTCTCCCTATCAATGGGGCAAGATTATATTCGAGCCTTATACATCTTATTTTCACTCAAAAATCAATTAATTGACACCCCCATAAATGAATAATTATATTAAAAGTTAAATTTTTTTTTTTAATGTACCTCTTCCCAATCCTAGGGACTACTGTAGTGAGATTTGAATCCACACTTCTCATAGTTGAACTGACCGACAACCCTAATCGAAAAGGAAATTGAGAACACTAAATGAACAAAAATGAATAGTTTATATAAACAAAGAGGACAAAAACATCACTCGATCAATCAACATATGCTATTTTTCAAATTATTAATTATCTCCTCAATCGTATGTTTGAACAATGGTCACTATTTAATTGCAAAAACTCAATCAAATTCCATATTGCACTCAAAACCGTTCAATTTGTAGCCTTTAACGTGTTCATGATAGCTTAATAATGTAGCAATTAATATGAAAAACAGAAAGGCAATGATGATATTTGGTTACTCATTTGGTGCATGCACTAAACTATTTTGATTTGAGTCCATGCATGAACTTGAAGGAATTAAGCTAGATAAATAAAGAAGGTAGAGAAATACACTACAAGAAATATCACATTTAGTGATTATTAAATTGGTCACCTGATATAATTAATCATAAAAACATTATGCGATTAAATTTTTTTAGTCACACATTAGACATAGAATGTCGATTGTATAATGATTTTGAGACTAACAAGACGTAGCTGTGCAATATACTTTTTAAAGACATAACTGAAATTATAAATTTGTGACTATTAGTAGCATAATGGAATGTTTAATCACTAAATAAATAGAATGAAATACTAGAGAATAGAATATAAAGAGAAAAAAACAATTAATGGAAACCCTGCAACCTATTACATGAAGTTCGTGGATAGTAAGTAATATTATACACGTAGTTTTACAGAAAGAGCCCTAACACATTGAGAAGTACTAAAGGGACAAAGTGATCAACAGAACAACTTGATAATGTAATTACTATAACTCCATGATATTGAAAATTATCCGTTTATCGACTGTGTCAAGGAGCCCAACATCATCAATTGACTGATCATCCTCCGTGCTATCATCATCATCATCAATGCGAATATTCAAATCCAAGGACACAGAAGGGCTTGTCTCCTCCAATAATGCAGTGACCTTCTCCTCTTCAAGATAGCCGTCTGAATTGTGCTTAATGGGAGGAGAGCAAGCTCTTGATCTTGAGCTGAAGCTTTCACAACTCAAAATGATAATTGCATCACCAAGACTCACTTCAGTAACAGCATTTGAATAATTTTTTATTCTTCCACTTTCAATAGCCCTTTTGAAACCCTTTTGAGAGAAATAATCCGCTTGCTCAACATCTTCAATTAAGAACACTCGATGCGGATTATTAGACACTCCTTCAGCAAATCTCTCAATGTAACTACTACAACTTTGTTTATCTCTTGATTTTTTATTATTGTTTCTGCTATGATCTTCAGTCGAATCAGCTCCAGTTGATGAGAAGCTACTTAAGGCAATTGAAATGAAGTTGTTATACGAGCCAAAGACAAGCTTAGCAAGTTCTTTAGCTATCTTTTCTTTTGCATCAACATCAACTCCTTGGAAGAGTAGCCAAGTTTCTTCTTTAACTTCACTATGATCTTTAACTTTCCCTTTTCTTCTCATCATGCCAGATCTGCATTTTAAGACCGTGCTCGCAATATCGGGTACTATATCTTTCTGCCATGGCACCCTTTTCTCCAATGCATTGCATAGGGTTTTTAGGTTTTCAGAATTTAGCTCCTTGAACTTGTGGACATATTCAATTTCCATGACATCGCTTGAAGAAGTGGAGTTTGGATTTGAATTAGGGTTTGATGAAAAGGGTAGTTTGGGATCTTTGTGCTGATGATCTGGAATGTACAATCTCAAACTTGGTTCAAAAGTGCTTTTGTTAGAAGTGTAATACAAGTATTCCAAATACAATGATTGGTAGTTACAAGGAAATCCGAATTAGGCTTAATTTTCAGCCCAGCAGACCCTGAAATCAGACCCTCACGTCAGACCCACAGAGCATAGGCAGACGCTGGCAAACAGAGGCAGACGCTGGCGAGCAGAGGCAGAGGAGGCTGGCGAGCAGAGGCTGAGGCTGATGAGCGGACCCTCACGAGCGGATCAACAATATCCTTAAAACAAATTCGTCCCCTACCGAAGGTGCAGTAGAACGTGAGACGATTGTTTCCTAGGATACCGTTACCAACGAACCACAAAAATGTTTGAACTCTTACCAAACAAAACAAATAAAACCGAGGATGATTGTTTTGCCAAAACCGAAAGCTGTATGTTGTGTATATTCTGTATATTCAAAACGAAAATATTGCATGCATGCCTTTTTTATAGAAGGAAAATAAATACGCCATTTATCACTCATTAATGAGACATTTCGATTGAAGTACCAAATTAATTAATGGAATTAATTAATTTTTATGGAACACTTCAAAAGGTTTGGAAAATAAAGAGACATCCAAAAATTGGCTGGGCCGGGCCCGCACATTTTTGGTCCGGCATTCGTATACACAGGACCTGCGGGTGCACACGAGCCAAGCCTGTTCGGATTTTGATTTGCACCCCCTGCGCGCGCACGTAGAGAGAGCCTATATCCTTATAACACTTACCCATCTACATATGAGTAATTATATATAAGCACAGCTTTCCCTCTATAGCTTTCCCATATGGGACAAGCACATTTCCCTTTATTTTGCAACACCAATGGGTGAACTTTGAGCAACAATTTCTCATTCACCCAAGCATCATTTTAAGCATATGAATATACAATTTCAAACTACTTACGGAGGAGTATCCGAATCATTCATAAACAACCACTAACACGAAGTGGATCAAGCTTAAAATTGTGCCTCAAAATGCTTATTCATAAGCATTTTCCAACAATCCCCCACATGAATGAAATTGGCGAAAAATCGTCAAATAAAAAATATTTGATAAAATATTTTATTTTGACCTAGAAGAGTTCAACGGTTCAACACCTGCATAGGATAGGTAGGCCTCAGCCTTCGAACCTTCATTTGTGAAAATATATCTCATTTACTGGCTGACAGTGGACGCGATGTCATTGAACTGTACTGCCGTTAATGTAAATGGAAAACATATATCACACAGATGTTTTACCTAACACATCTGAGTTCTCATGATTATGTTCATTTTGGCCATGAACATCAACCTGGTTCTGCAAGAGTTTCTAAGAATTGTGCCACATACAATTCCCTTTGAAGCGGCCCTACTTCTCTCTCACATAGGTGATTTCTTATTTAAGAGTATCTCGTAATACTCTGCTCGGATTTCCGACGCATAAGAATCATTAAAAGCCTTTTCTTAACCTCTATCCATACGAGCATCACTGTTTAATTTCATCATGGGAATTGACTGGAGGGTAACCCCCACAGTGAACCAATTATGTCTATTACAAGTGGGTTGTCCCATTGAACCTAGATCTTGGGATCTCCAGTCATCAAGGTTGGGTTTTCCTTCGTAATAAACATTTATCTAACGGGCTTTAGTCTCATTCCCCTCGATGATTTCTCAACTAACTCTCTGTTTAACCCTTTGGTTAACATATCCGCAATGTTATACTTTGACTTTACATAGTCAATCGAAATAACTCCAGTAGAGAGTAATTGTTTAACGGTATTATGTCTACGACGAATATGTCTAGACTTACCATTATACATGTTGTTATGTGCCCTTCCAATTGCAGATTGACTATCGCAATGAATGCAAATTGTTGGCACTGTCTTAGGCCAACTTGGAATATCCTCTAGGAAATTTCGAAGCCATTCTGCTTCTCCAGCACACTTATCTAATGCAATGAATTCTGATTCCATTGTAGATCTGGCTATCACAGTCTGTTTGGAGGATTTCCATGATATAGCTGCACCTGCTAGTGTAAACACATAGCCACTGGTAAATTTTGAGTCTTTCATATCAGATATCCAATTAGCATCACTGTATCCTTCGACTACAGCTGGATATCTATGATAATGCAACCCATAATTACGAGTAAAACGTAAATACTGTAGTACTCTTACAATTGCTTTCCAGTGATCAACCCCCGGATTACTCGTATATCTGCTGAGCTTGTTTACTGTACATGCTATATCAGGCCTGGTACAACTCGATAAGTACATCAAACTCCCGATCACTCTAGAGTATTCTACTTGAGATATACTCTCTCCCATATTCTTTGATAGGTGTAGACGCACATCTAAAAGAGTTCTAGCCACAACAGAATCATCATTGTTGAATTTACCAAGAATCTTGTCCACGTAGTGTGACTGATCAAGAATAAGTCCATCTGGACTTCTCGAGATCTTTATTCCTAGAATGACATCTGCTAGACCCATGTCTTTCATGTCAAACTTAGATTTCAACATATTCTTGGTAGATTTCACCATTTTAACATTACTCCCGACAATCAATTTGTCATCAACGTAGAGACATAAAATGACATAGCCAACTTCTGTCTCTCTGACATAAATGCATTTATCACATTCATTGATTGTGAAACCATTTGACAACATGGTGTCATCAAACTTTTTATGCCATTATTTCAGAGCTTATTTCAATCCATACAAGGATTTTACTAACTTACAGACTTTCTTTTCTTATCCTGGAGCTATAAAGCCTTCAGGTTGTTCCATGTAGATTTCTTCATCTAAATCTCCATTTAGAAATGCTGTTTTCACATCCATCTGATGTACCTCAAGATTGCGCAAGGCTGCAATCGCTAGTATCATCCTTATGAAATTTATTCTTGTTACAGGAGAGTAAGTATCAAAGTAATCAAGACCTTCACGTTGTCTGTAACCTTTAATTACAAGTCTTGCTTTGTACTTATCAATTGATCCATCTGCCTTCATTTTTTTTTGAAAATCCACTTGGACCCTAAAGGTTTACATTATGGAGGAATATTTACTAACTCCCAGGTGTGGTTTTGTAAGATGGATTCAATTTCACTATTGATGACATTTTTCCACAAAGCACCATCAGCTGACCTTACAGCTTCGTTATAGCTTTGGGGATCAGTTTCTAGCAAAAATGTCAGAAAATCTGGACCAAATGATTTTTCCGTTCTAGCTCTTTTGCTACGTCGTGGTTCAAGTTCAACAACTTGTTGATCCTCTGGAGCATTCATGTGTTCTTGGTCCTTACTATCCTCAAAGATAGTCTCATGTGCCCGTTTGTGCACATTTAAATTCCAATTTGTTTTACAAGGAAAAACGTATTCAAAAAAAGATGCATTCCGAACTCCATTATGTATTCTTGTGAATATCTGGTATATTAGACTCATGCACAAGAAATCGATAGGCATTACTGTTATGTGCATATCCTATGAAAATGCAATCAACAGTTTTTGGTCCTATCTTCACCTTCTTAGGTGGAGGAATGACTACTTTGGCAAGACACCCTCACACTTGGAGGAATTTATAGGAAGGTACCCGTCCTTTCCATATTTCATAAGGAGTTTTCCATACTTCTTTCCGTGGTACCTTATTTAAAAGGTAATTAGCTGATAAAACAGCTTCTCCCCACATATTCTGAGGTAAGCCAGAGCTGATTAACATAGCGTTCATCATCTCTTTTAAGGTACGATTTTTCCGTTCTGCAATCCCATTGGATTGAGGTGAATAAGGAGCTGTGATTTGATGTATGATTCCATTTTGTTCACAAAGTGATTCAAAAGGAAAAACATACTCACCACCACGATCACTTCTTAACTCCTTAATTCTTTTATTCAGTTGGTTCTCAACTTCATTCTTATAAGAACAAATTTCTCTATAGCTTCGTCCTTGTTTTTCATCAAATACACATAGCAAAATCTTGTGCAATCATCAATAAAGGTAATAAAATATTTATTACCGCCTCTCGATTGTATTGAATTAAAATCACATACATCGGTATGAATTAGATCAAGTGGTTCAGAGTTTCTTTCAATACTATGAAAAGATGATCTTGTTAGTTTTGCCTCAACACAAGTATCACACTTATGTTTGTTATCAATTTTAAAATTGGGAATATGATTCATGTTAATTAACTTTCGCAATGAATTAAAATTAACATGTCCTAATCTACCATGCCAAAGATTAGAATACTCAACAATATAAGCAGAAGAACTAGCTTTATTGATATTTTTGGGTTTAACAACCATTACATTGAGCTTAAAAAGCTCATCAGTTACATACCCTTTTCCCACATACATCCCATTTTTAGTCAAAACTACTTTATCAGACTCGAACACCATCCGGAATCCATGCTTGTTCAGAAGCGATCCAGACACAAGATTCTTCTGTATTTCAGGTACATACAGAACATTGTTCAGAGTCAACTCTTTCCCAGAGGTCATCTTCAGAATCACATTTCCTTGACCTTCAATCTCAGATGTTGCTGAATTTCCCATGTATATTTTTCCCCATCGACAGCGGGCTCAAATGAAGAAAACATGCTCTTGTCCAAGCACACATGTCGAGTGGCACCAGTATCAATCCACCACTCTTTTGGGTTAGAACCCACCAGATTCACTTCAGAAACCACAGCAGAAATGTTAATGTCTGAAACATCTTGAGTCATGTTTTCCAGCACATTAGCCTCTTGTTTCTTTTTCTTCTTTGGTAGTCTGCACTCAGAAGACTTGTGACCCATTTTGTCACAGTTGAAGCATCTTCATTGAAATTTTGATTTCTTGGAAACTCCTCCTTTAAGGCCCATCTTTGACCCTTTGTTCTTGAGGTTCTTGTTCTTATGGCAATGTTCAACAACATTTGCCTTGGCCTCATGAGATATTCCTCTCTTGTCAGATACTCGGTTATCTTCCTCAATTTTGAGCTTAAGAACCAAGTCTTCAATGCTCATTTCTTTTCGCTTGTGCTTTAGATAATTCTTGAAATCTTTCCAACCAGGTGGTAGTTTCTCAATTATAGAGGCTACTTGGAAGGTTTCACTTAAACTCATTCCCTCAGCATGAATTTCTGCTAGAATAATCTGCAGTTCTTGTACTTGGCTTATCACAGTTTTGGAATCCACCATCTTAAAATCTAAGAATCGGCCTACGATAAATTTCTTAGTACCGGCATCCTCAGTTTTATATTTCCGATCTAAAGATTCCCAAAGCCCTTTTGTTGTTTTCATTCCGGCGTACACACCGTACAAGGAATCACTTAGCCCATTCATAACATAATTCCTACATAGGAATTCAGAATGTTTCCAAGCGTCGATCGCACTGATCACTTGGATGTCAATCTCACCCTCCGCGGGTACATGAGCATCTTCCTTTAGGAACTTCACAAGGTTCAACGTGGTCAAGTAAAAGAACATCTTCTGTTGCCACCTTTTGAAATTCTGACCAGTGAATTTTTCAGGTTTTTCAGCAACAGGATTGACATGGCTCACATGTCCAACATGTTGACTAGCCATAGAGGCAGCAACACCTTGGCCAGCCGAAGAGGCTGCCACATTTGGATCAACTGTGTTTGGACTGATTTCGATATTCACAGAACGAATTTTGTTTTAAGACTGTAATACAAGTATTCCAAATACAATGATTGGTAGTTACAAGGTTTGGAAAATAAAGAGACATCCAAAATTTGGCTGGGCCGGGCCCGCACATTTTTGGTCCGGCATTCGTGTACGCAGGACGCGCGGGTGCAGCCTCTATCCTTATAACACTTACCCATCTACATATGAGTAATTATATATAAGCACAATTTTCCCTCTATAGCTTTCCCATATGGGACAAGCACATTTCCCTTTATTTTCCAACATCAATGGGTGAACTTTGAGCAACATTTCTCATTCACCCAAGCATCATTTTAAGCATATGATATATCATTTCGAACTACTTACGGAGGAGTATCCGAATCATTCATAAACAACCACTAACACGAAGTGGATCATACTTAAAATTATGCCTCAAAATGCTTATTCATAAGCATTTTCCAACAAGAAGCAGCTTCAGAGAAGAAGAAATTGTGTTCCTTGCTCCAAGAGTGTTTATTGGGTTCAACAAGCACCCAATCATGGTGATATGAGAAACCAGAAGTAGATGAAGAAGGTGAAACAGAAGAGAAAGTGAGGGTTCTTTCAGAATAATGTAAGGCTGTTTGTGGATTGAATTGCAAATTCAATTCCACTTCTTGCAAAGATCTCTCAGTACTCCAGAGTCCTGCAAGCTTAAAAGGAATTAATTAATTAAATATATGATTACTCTTAAACAATTAATTATGGAGTTTATGTATGAGTTTGAAGTAAAGTGAAGAGTGTGATTAATTAATATATTATTATAATAATAACCTTATCATTGTTGCTAAGTGTTGCTTTGTTCTCATTCTTGTATTGTTGAAGCCATGCAGGGAGGCTTGAAGTGGGAGAGTGATCACTGTTACAAGAAGTGCTTTGTAAGCTTCTAGCATCAGCCTCAAACTTGGCTGAGCAATCAGCACAGCAAGTGAGCTGCTTATAATTCTCTTCTCCACGTCCTTCAAATAAAAACCAGCTAGCTCCGCTTTCAGGTCTCTTGCTTGTGGACTGACTTTGCAAATCACTACAAAAGAAGACAAAATTAAGTCAAAAGTTGAACATTTAGAAGGGAAAAAAAGAGTTAATTATAACCTAATTAGGTTGATTAATTAACTAGATCTGGTTCATTTATGTGTCAATCCTAATTATCATCCTTTCATTTGTGAACAGACATTGTTACAAAAGCTAGCTAAAGCATAAGAGAGAAAAGGGGAAATAAACTTTCATTTTTATTAATGCTCAATACTTGTAAGGAATGTGTAGGTTTCTTTTTTTCCTTTTCAAGGAAAAAAGAATATTGCTAAATCATGGAGTTAAAATTTTGTAAATAATAATAATAATAATAAAATATTTGAGAGAGAGAATATAGAGTGTGATATGGAAAGACACAATAATATCAAACTTTATGATCAACTGATGATGATTATGAGTTACCTGTCAGTGGTGATGAGACTCAAGCGTAAGCTGCCTGCAGGAATTGTAAGAGGATGAAGGCTCCAAAGATTTTCAAGTGATGGATGGCCAGATTTGCATCTCATGTACGTTTGGAAAGTGGCAATCCCCATAAGCCAAAATCTTGTATTTTCTCCAATTCCACAAACCAATTTCCCAAGCTCCATGATTATGTGCTCGATTGAACAATAATACCCTCTTACTTGCTCAATTGAACTTGCCCTAAATTCAGCCCATTCAAGATCTCCTAAATTTAAAACAAACCCTCTACCCAAATTATTACAACTACTCCTTGCAAGGTTCTTAATTTCTTCAACTTTTTGTTCAACTTCTACTCTATTCATATGCCTAAAAGAAGAAAGTGAAAAGGGTATAAACTTAACATCTCTCAAAGACTCATGAACATCTCCTTTTTCAATTTTGTCAATCACTCCTCTAACAAGACCCTCAATACTAGCAAGACACTCACCAACAATCACAAAATTTCTCTTTCTTTTGCTCATCAAATTCTCTATCACATACATAACATCTTCAGGCCTAATTGGATCTGATATTGAAACCCTAGCAGGTTTAGCAACTTTTGTGACGCAGGGATCCGGTTGCGAAAGAACTAAAACATTATTACTTTCCTTAGACTTGTTACTACTACTACTTATAACCGGGGTACTTTGGGAACAAATTTCTAAGGACACAGCTTGTTCAATATTGCTCTTCACTTGGGTACTTAAGAAACCAGCTTCTCTCATGACTCTACTGACGCTAGGATCATCCAAAATAGAGATGATGAGCTGCTCCAACTCTATCTTTACAGCTAGAAGAGGCTGCTGCTGGTTCTCAATAGAGCCACGGCGCTGATGAGCTTGAGCACGCTTAAACGCGGCAACCAAGGCATTAGAGATGGTGGGATATTGAGAGTGAGCAGCACCCAACATGGGGGTTGATGAGGTAGAAGCAGGGAGGCGATTAAGGGCAACATTGAAGCAAAGTTCTAGGGCTTTGCACTGAAGAGGGTGAGAGTTGGATTGAAGGCAAGCTGTTCGGAGCAGCCCTGTAGAAGCTGCAAGCATGGTGTTTGCTACATGAAGTGGGGTGACTTGGGCATGGCCGCGACGTCTAGCAAGAGTCACAGCTTGTTTAACAACACTTGCAGCCTCAGCTGTTAGGGCTTGTTGCACTGTGCAACCTCCTGCTCTCATATTTTTTTTATCAAACTTAAAAAAATAATTCTACTACGAGAGGAGATCAAGGAAGATCTTGAACTTGAAGAGACTTTATAACCAACATCGGATGTTTTGTTTTAGATTGAAGAAACTATGATAGAGTGGATAGGCTATGAATCTGAGAAGGTTTTTGTGTGAGTGTTGTGTTGTGTAGAGACTTAGATTAAGATTTGGTTGGTGGAGAGAGAGAAAGGAAGGATGTGAAATTTATGGAAGGTGGGCTATGCTTTTCTTGTAGGTGAGGTAAAATTTTGGGTCCAAAGTCGATTTTGTAGTGGAAAGTGGAATGCATGTGCTGACAAGCAGGACGAATGCACCAGTATCAAAGGCGACTCAGCTTTGCCCATCTCAAATTTGATAAAAGATATGTATTCCCTTAAGTGGGTCTCTCTCTTTTATGCAAACAATTGAATGGAATTAAAGTACTAAATTAATTAAGAACCAAGATATATATCTTAATTGAGCTAGCCTTATAAGCGAGAGGCCCTTCAATTGGTAACTCAGCAACCAGTTAAACCAATTAGAACTCGAGTGATAACTAGTTCATTAATAAAATTCTTGTGTGGAAACAATAAGGCTAGGGTACCAATAACTATTAACTATCACCTAAACAGTGTAAACCAATTAATTTAATTGATAAAATCTCATATAAAAATAAAATATTTGGGATTCAAATCCTACTCATATAATTGGAACGCCACCAAAACAGCAAATATTGACATATTCACTTTTCCAGCCTTGAAATCCAGAATTACTGGGGATATTGAATTGTAGTTAAAACTTAACCCTAATAATTTGCATAACAAAAGGCAGGGGTAGCTTTAGTTTATAGCGTCCTCAAAAATCGAGGACCTGAAAAGAGAATGGGGACTATGTGTCCAAAGGAATCGGGAACTGTGTACGATTTTCTTCCGGACGATTGAAAGACAAGGAATAAAGTGTTTCTCTCTTTTCATTTATTTCTCTTTATTTACAAAAAAACACTAGTAGCTGCCACTTGCTTGAAGACGTTTGAATGCTTTGCTCGTATAATTTTGCATGGGGATTTAAAATCTCAACTCAACACAAAACATTCCTTCGTCCCTCTCACATTATTTCATAAAGATGAAAGCTTTTGGACCCCCATCTCTCTCTCTCTCTCTCTCACTTTGATTCAAAAATGAACTAACAAATCACCAAATGAAAAGAGCATATGATGATAACGAACTTCCATAGTCCTAGAGCAATGTTTCCCCCCTTCTAAAGTGCCATAAAATTAGGGTCAAGGCATCATTGCATGGAGTAATTTTTTGGTGCAACGGAGGTATGAGTGACGTGGTATCACCAATCAATTAGTAAATGACATGTAAGATTTAAAATCTATTTTTTAGTTGTTTTTTAATATTTTAGCACGCGTGGCAATTATTGATTGGATTGTTGCACGGATGACGTGGTACCTCCGTTTTATTGTAGATTTTCTCCATTGCATGTCATCATATCGGAAAATTTTATCATGTCAAGATAATATCAAGTCACCCATATAATAAACCAATAACACTTTGCCACACATATTAATAGTAAAAACATACTAAATAAATAGTAGTTTTATTTTATATAATTCTTATATGTTATATAATTATTAATCGGTAGTATCACGTTACGCATACAATAATGGTACCAAAAAATTTGATAATTTACTTTGGTGATTTTTGCTAATTAAATGATTTTTTTAACAAGATGCATTCTTGTACTTATGGGATTTTAATGACTCTATTTATAGTTTTCTAGAATTAAAAATCGGATCAATTGGTGTGACTTGAACCCTTGACTTCAAAATTGAATGTGTATAATAGTTGCAAAATGATCCAATTGAAGGGAATCATAATACCATTGTTTGAAAAATATAATATTTGTAAAAAAATACACCTCCTGAACTCGAATCCATGACCTGACAACTAAGTCCTAAACCCTTTACTACCAAGCCAAACCCAGGACCTCTCATTCACCCTTATTCTCCATAATTCATTCTCATTTGAAACATGAGAATAGTCATTATGGAGAATCTGGTCCACATGTGTAAAGTCTAAGTTGCTCTTCGATATTTGCCCATTAACTCAAAATAAGTTTTAATATATTTTAATAAAGGTTATTAATGGAATTTCATATAGTATTTTTACACAAAACTCAAACTCTTAATTTATGATTAATTTGAATCAATTAAGATCATTTGTCAACAAATGCTAGCTCACTTGGTTAAGACACCATTATTCCATAAAGTATGTCTAATGTCAGATTCCTCATAATATCATGAGTGAATAAAGAATTCATGTAATTATTAATATTTGTGATTGGTTCTAACTACTTATGAATCTTATTTTCATAGTTTTCAAGCATGATTTTATCAGCCTTCAGACCTTGTTTTCATCCTTTATAAGGCATGGATCCGCCAAATGAAAGCTTGTCCCTATAAACATGATAAGGACGTTTGAATTTTCTTTTTATATATATATATATATATATATATAATAGATTTAGATATTCCTTAAACTTATTAAAAAATAATAATTTAGATTCTCAGCTCAACCTCATTTCCTGTTTATATTCAATATCAAACTCACCTCATTCTCCCCTCGAAACCAAGCACAACCTAAGTTTCTTCATCACATTGTTTATTAAGCTTTTACAATAAAAATGAAAAGAATACTTTATTTTGTGATTTTGAAAATTCACTTCCATGAAGAGATTTGAATGATTTGGAAAATTTTGATTTCGACATCGGTGCCATATTTGGATGTCAATAATTCAGCACATGGGTATTGAGAATGGCATTATTAAGAAGATATTAGGCTGATTTGGATGATTTTTTTTTTTTTAATTTTTTTATTGAGTTCTTGATTTTTGCTGCATTTGTATATTACTATAATTCAGTCAATGAATCTAGAGAATGATCTGTGATGCGATCGTCATTATATATTCTTAAGAAACTAAATGTATCCTTGCTTTGCAAGAAACATTTATTATTATCCTTCATTGTTTTGTTAAAAAAACTTATTTTAAGAAAATGAAAAAAAAAAAATCATTTGACCTTCAATTGAGCTGAAGTGACAGTTCATGAGAGGTGGGGTTTTCAATTTTAGGTTTCAACTGATGATCATGCACTGCCCTTGTGTTGACTCAAAAAGAAATTAATGTCCAAACGAAATATCGAACAACACCACCAATGTATTTTTAAAATAAATTCAGTCTATGAATTAGGCTGTAAGCTAGCATTGCTTCTTCTTTGTTGTTAAATTGCTGGGAAAGATATATTTTATTCATTGCATAACACTCTTTAAATAGAGTTTTGGAAATTCAATCAGTTGTTGAATAAAGGCAACAACTCTCCTAAAATCAAGCTAATAAAATCAAGATAAAAATAAAATCATATAGACTTGGTCTTCAATATCTGACCGGCGTAATCACACATGTATAACGCAAGCGCACATATCGTTCAAGTAGTATAAATGTATCGATCCCACGAGGACTTAATACCTAAACTATTAATTTATGAAGTCAAATATTTACGAGTATCTAATAGATTGGTTATTTGATTGGATGGTGACTTTAAACTTAAAACAAGTAAATTAAACAGCGCGAAAGTAAATTAAAGGAAAATTCAATATTATTAAACTATTCAGGGTTGTGAATCCTTCCAATATCTTTTAAAGATGAAGTGGTTATTTCATGTTTGTGTAATATGTTGGTTTACTAACCTGGAACACGAAATTATGCAAAAGCCTCTGTCGATGGTCAGATGCAAATACCCAGTGTAACCCAATTAATCATATGTCTATGTCAACCAAATTACCTGAATTCATTAAGATTAAGTTCCAATTGTGGCTACCCCCGCCCGACAGGTATATGTCTATCATGTAAGGAAAACTATTAAAGGGTTATCTATCCTAAAGGAAAATCGTGGGCTATTACGTCTAAAGCTGAAACCTAAAATTCATTTGTCAAGTTTATTTTAAGTTTACCACATCAATCTTATTAATGGCCAATTAACAAGAAGCATTAAACTTAAGACTTAATAAAAAAAAACCTTTATATTACCCAAACTATAAAATAACCTATTATAAACCGGTGATATTGGAATTCATCACAATCCCAGATAACTGGTTTAGTTACGACACATATCTAAGACTAGTAAAAGCTTAAATAAAATAAATGACATAAAGTAAAAGCTTGAAAATTAAAAAGGTAAAAATATAATAAAAGAAAATGCTGGGGTTAGAGAATTAACTTTTATTACTTTTATTTTAGATATCTCCCTTAGTATAATATATAAGCTTTGCATGATATTACCAACCGACCATTTAGGCGGTATCCTGATTAAGTCAAATTTATAATTAATTCCAACCGACCATACATGCGGTATCCATGTTTAGTCAGGTTAAAACCAATTTTAAGATTAAGTCCAACCGACCATAAAGACGGTATCACATTAAGTCAGTTTTAAATAGTTTATATATTATAATTAAGGGAGGTTAATCTAAATATTAGTAATAAAAGCTTACCTTTCACCCCAGCAGAAAAGAGTTACCTACTCATGCTGAATAGTAAAAGACTGAAAGTAAATAAAAGAAAGTGTTATTGCGAAAAGTAAATAAAATTAATTACAGAAAGCTGTAAATAAACAAGCAAGATACAATCTTCTTAGTATTCTTAAGGAATTCCTTAGAAGACGGTATGAATTGAATTCTAAAATTCGACCTCAATTTACAGGCAAAATTTGGCCTCACGCGTCGTGACGCGTGGAACATTACGCGTCGCGACGCGCCATTGATGATGGACGCATGGCGCGTAACTTCCGGAGATGAGGACACTTGTCTGTCAGTAGTATTTTTGTGTCGGCGTCATGACGCGTAAAGTTGGTGCGCGTCACGATGTTGACGTCAACAAAGATGTGGATTATCGACATCATGTGATGGTGACACGTGTCCGACTCACGTTAGCAAATCTGCATGTGATATTGACTCGTGGCAGGCGCATGATAGCAAAACTTCTCTGATTGGGCCACGTGTCCAGCGCATGTTAGCAGTCTCCGACGCACGTTAGCAGACGGAGTATTTTAGCACGACGTATTTTAGCAAACGACACATTTTAGCAGGAAATTTACATTTTTTCTCTTTTTGTCCGTTTTTCACTGTTTTGGTCCCGAATTGCCTCCAGAGAGTCCTGTTATTTTATTCATCTACAAAATACCACAAAACACATCAAAATATTCATAAAACTCAAGAAACTATACAAAATATTAAGTCAAGGAAGTGGAAAATATTGATCTATTTACCACTCATCAATATCTTAACAACTTTATTCCAACATAACTTTCAATGCAGCTTTATGGCAATATGTCAACACTCATACTTGCCTTAATAGCTGCAGAGACCCAATTTGTTTCTTAACACCTCAAATTTATTTTTTGATAAGGTTTTGGTAAATATATCTGCCATTTGATCCTCAACTTTGCAATAAAGCAGTTTAACCTCTCATTCTTTCTGCATTTCTCTTAAGTAATACAACTTAATATTGAAGTGCTTAGTTATCCCATGAAAAACAGGATTATTTGCCATTGAGATAGCAGTTTGGTTGTCTGTATGAATTTATGTAGGCTTATCTTGCTTCATGTGTAAGTCTACAAGCAACTTTCTAATCCGAATTGTTTGATTCACAACAGCAGTAGCTGCTACATACTCGGCTTCTGATGTGCTTTGAGCTACAATGTTCTATTTCTTTGAACTCCATGAGAATATTCCTGATCCAAAACTGAAACAAAAACCAGTCGTGCTCCTCATATCATCAACATAACTTGCTTAGTCACTATCAGAAAATCCATGAAACATAAAATTCTGATGGTAACTGAATTTGATGCCATAGTTTGTTGTCCATATGATATATCTTATGACCTTCTTTGCAGCCTGAAAATGTATTTCACTGCAACAGTGCATGAACCTTGAAAGTAAACTTACAGCAAACATGATGTCAGGTCTAGTAGCTGTAAGATACATCAAACAACCAATCAAGCTTCTGTAGAGTCCTTCATCAACCTTGTCTGCTCCATCATTCTTTGTGAACTTCTCGTTTTGATTCATTGGTGTGTTTACACTCTTGTAATCTTCCATATGAAAATTTTTAAGTATTTCCTTTGCATATTTCTTTTGACATATGAAGACCCCATCATGATTCTGCTTCACTTCCATTCCCAAAAAATATGACATCAACCCAAGATCTGTCATCTCAAAGACTTTGAGCATTTCAGTCTTACATTCTTGCATCAACTTCTCATTACTGCCTGTTACAAGTAAATCGTCAACATAAACAGAAACTAGAATCATGTTAGCATCTGTTTCTTTTATATACAAAGTGACATCACTTGGACTTTTAACAAAACTAAGACTTTTTAAATGTTCATCAATCCTGCTATACCAAGCTCTATGAGCCTGTTTGAGACCGTATAATGTTTTTTTTTAATAAGTAAACTGTATCATATTGTCATTTCACTTGAAAACCCTCAGGTTGATCCACATAAATCTCCTCTTGCATATAGCCATTTAGAAATACAGACTTGACATCTAACTGATACACTTTCCAACCTTTTTGTGCTGACAAGGCAAGCAACATTATGATTGTATCAAGTCGTGCTACAGGGGCAAAAGTTTCTGAAAAGTCTACTCCAAATACTTGAGCATATCCATTCACCACTAATCTGGCCTTATATTTGTTTACAGAACCATCTGCATTGAGCTTGGTTCTATAAACCCATTTGAAACCTATTGATTTCTTATTCTGAGGCTTCTTTACCAACTCCCATGTGTCATTCTTCTCAATCATTCTAAGCTCATCTTTCGTTGCTTCAATCCATTTAACATCATTCTCTGCCTCCTTGAATTCTGTAGGTTAAAAAATAGCAATGTTGCACCTTTCATAAATATCAGATAAAGGTCGTGTACCTCTGATTGGTTCATCATCTATGTTGTCATTAATATTTTTCCAAGCTTCTAATTTCTGCTCTTTTTCTGGTTCCTCTCATTTTCATTGTTTATCCTCCATAAATTTAACATCTCCGCTTACAAGAATTTTTTCATTTTGTGGTTGAAAAATTCTATAAGCTTTGGACAGGCTGTTATATCCAATAAATACTCCAGGTTCTGCCTTCTTATCCAGTTTATCTCTTTTAACCTGAGGCACATAAGTGAAATAAAGACAACCCAAAATTTTTAAATGTTGCAAATTTGGTTTGTATCCAAACCATGCTTCAAATTGAGTTTTTTTGTGCAGAACTCTGGAAAGCAATCTGTTTAGTAAAAACATTGTTGTGTTTACAGTCTCTGCCCACAGTTTCTTTGGCAGCTCTTTTTCGTGCAACATACATCTAGTCATCTCCATGATGCTCCTGTTTTTTCTTTCACTTACTTCATTCTGTTGTGGTGTGTATGGTGCTGTAAGCTGATGCTCAATACAAGCTTCATCACATAACTGTTGAAAGCTTCTACATGTGTATTCCTTCCCATTATCAGATCTTATAATCTGTATCTTGCAGCCACTTTGATTCTCCACCAATGGTTTATATTTCCAGAACACATTAGCAACTTCTGATTTGAATTTAAGAAAATAAATCCAACATAATCTAGTGTAGTCGTCAATAAAGGCTATATAGTATATGCTACCATTTAGCGAAGCAGTTCTTTGAGGACCACCAACATCTGTGTGCAAAAATTGAAGTTTGTGTGATGCTCTCCATGCAGTTTGAGGAAAAGATTTTCTAACTTGTTTTCCATATTGACAAGACACACAATCTGTCAACTTATCATCTAACCATGGAACACCTCTCACTAGGTTGTTTCTCTGCATGTATAGAAGTCCAGCATTATGAAAATGCCCGAGCCTTCTGTGCCATAATTCTTCATTGCCTGCATTAGCCGTAAAAGCTATTTGCTCATCCTCCATTAGATTTAGAGCAAACCTTTTTGCTCTCATTTTTATCTTGAAAATTTTTCTGTCGTTTTCATCAGTGATCATACATCATTTGTCTTCAAATGTAACTTTGAAGCTTTTTTCAACAAGTTGCCCAACACTGAGTAAGTTTTGATAAATCTTAGGTACATATAGAACATCAGAAATATATTTCAAACCTGACAAGCTTTCTATGGCCACAGTTCATTTGCCTTTAACTGAAATGTATTCACAATTTCCAATTTTAACTTTGGAAATCATAGTTCTGTCCAGCTCCTTAAAAAGCCTCTGATTATTTGTCATATGGTGTGTGCAGCCACTGTCTATCAGCCATGAGTCACTTGAGCTGTTGATTATTGCAAAACATGTTGCAATAAATAACTGCTCCTCTTGATCTTTCTCTGCCACAACATTTGCCTTCATTTCATGCTGCTGGGATTTGCATATTCTTTCCATGTGTCCAGTTTTTCCACATTTCTTGCATTTGATGTCAGGTCTCCACCAACACATTCTTTGAGGATGATTTGTTTTATTGCAATGTGGGCAAGGTGGATAAGTCTCATCTTTGTTGGTCTCTGACTTGTCGAGGTTTTCTGATTTCTTGTTGTACTTCATTTTATTATATTTCTTGTTTTTGCCTTCTCCAGAGTTTTGTGTTTTTGCATGAAAAGTTCCATGCACAGTTTCCTCTAGTCTCATTAGTCTCCTTTGTTCTTGTGCCTGCAGTGCATTCAATACTTCTGCCAAGGTAATGCTTGATAGATCTTTAGAGTTTTCCAAAGATGAAATTACAGCCTCAAACTTTTCAGGTATTGTTACTAGGATCTTTTGAACTATTCTAGAATCAGAAAAATCAGTACCAAGAAGTTTTACTTGGTTGACAATGCCAAGAAGTCTGTCAGAATACTCTTTGATTGTTTCTGATTCTTTCATCTTTTGTATCTCGAACGCTCGGATCAAATTCAGCACTTACATCTATTTGACCCTTTCATCTCCATCATATTCTTGCTTCAAAAAATCTCAAATTTCTGGCTGTTTTCAATGCCATTATTCTGGTAAAAATGGTGGGTGAGACAGCTGCAAATAAGGTTGCTCTTGCTCTTGATTTTTTTTGCTTCCTCTCCTTTTGATTTTTGATTTGTGCAAGAGTTGGATTGTCTGACAGGAGTGGAACTTCATATACTTGTTCAACGGCTTCCCACGAATCATTGGCATCAAGATAGGCTTCCATTTTAACAGCCCACATTTGATAATTTGTTCCATCAAATACTGGAGGTGCAATTGTAGTAAATGTAGCTTTTGAATTCATTCTGATTTGGTTATAGAATTTTGTGTTTGTGAAGAGATGGGTGATAAATGTTTAGGAATTACAGATCCCTTAAGAAAAAAAGATCTGATACCAATTTGTTGTTAGATTGCAGGGAAAGATATATTTTATTCATTGCATAACACTCTTTAAATAGAGTTTTGGTTTAACAGAAATTCAATCAGTTGCTGAATAAAGGCAACAACTCTCCTAAAATCAAGCTAACAAAATCAAGATAAAAACAAAATCCTATAGACTTGGTCTTCAATATCTCAACAACTTTATTCCAATATAACTTTCAATGCAGCTTTATGGCAATATGCCAACGTTCTTCCTCCTTTTTTTGGGCTGTTAACATTGTGATTTAAAAAAAAAAAATAGGGGTGCACAAATCTGAATTAATTTGTTAACCTTGTATTTTTTAAAGATTCAAACTAAGATGCCCAAACAAAAAAAGCTGTTTAAAAACATTAAAGCTCCTTAGAGAAAAAAGTTTTTTTTTTCCCCAAAATATTGTGATTGAATCAATTGATTTTGAAGTTTACATAGTAGTAGCATGCATCATAAATTTGCTGCCATTAGACTTGTGAATTGATTGATGTCACTCATCATTTCACTTAATTGAGCTTAAGCATGGTCCCAGTCCGGCTCAAGGTAAAAAAATAGCAGGTCGGGGCTCTGGAATATGAGGTCCGGGCTCGACACAATAAGCATGGCCCCATTCCGAGCTTAAAAAAATTATATTATATATAATTTATTATACATATATATATATATTGTGCTCGGGCCGGCTTTTCCCGAGCCCGGGCTTCAAATTTAATTGACGGGCCATTGCCACTCTTAATTGAGCTTGGACTTTTAAATGGATTTTAAGTAATTTTTTTTTATTAGTCACCCGAGTTTGAATCTCGGTTAAAGTTGTAAGTTTCATTTTTATTGGCAATATCCATGACAAAATAAGTTCAATTGAGTTGTAACAAGTCTTGAAGATCTTGGAGCAATTGGACTGGTATTTGGCAAAGCTGGTGCATTTTCGTTAGTGATGCATTCGCTGCAGCGTTCGAACGTGTGGCGTTAGTGGCACGTTCTCCATTGGGTTCGAACGAAATATTCCAGAAAGTAAACATTTGTGGTACGTTCGAGGAAGCATTCGAAGAAAATATTCCAGAGAGCCAGCGTTTGTGGTGCGTTCGAGTAGCATTCGAACGAGTTTTTCCAATGGGCACGCGTTCATGGTGCGTTCGAGTAATCGTTCGAATGCGACTGCGATCTGGACGTGTTTTTGAGCCTTTTCACTTTGAAAAACCCTAGATCTTTGCCCAACCTGTAAATAGAATATGTAGCCACCATCCCCAGAGGTTGAAACACAAATCCTTTGAGTCCAAAGCTTTCAACCTTCTTTGATTCCACCATTGAAGACTTCTTCATCTTCTTGTCTTCTTTGTTAATTGTGAGAATCTCTCTTTGATAAACCTTCAACACAACCTAACCCAAAATTCTTAATCCTTAAGAGTTCTCAATGAGGAAGATTGGTAGTCAGAGTTCTGGTGATTAGAAGTGAAGAGACAATCCGCTCAGAGATTTCAGAGGTTCTAAAGAAAATCGTGGGTTACGGGCTTGAGGATTTCCTTGAGTTTTTGCAGTCTAGAGGTACTTGAGTCGGTGGAGTTGCCACCATAGGTCTTGACCATCGCTGTAAGTTTTTCTCTATATAGTGGATTGGACTGGTAATTGAGATACCCGTAGTGGTTTTTTACTCGCACGAGTTTTCCACTTCGTCACCAAAATTATTGTGTAGATTTTGTGTGATTGATTTATTTTCCGTAATTTATTTTATTTGTTTATATTGTGGTTGCTTGTTGAGAATTCATAGGCACGTTAATTAGGACTTATCTTAATTAATTGTGATAAATTCTACATAGAGTCAGAACCTTAGGATAATTACGAACTTTCAAAGGTAGAGAATAAAAAAATCACACTGGCTTTTATCACATCTCTGCATGCCTTTTAAAAAAATATTTAAGAATATATGCTTGTGCCTCATCTAGAGATGGCAATAGGTTGGGATTTGCCAATCTCGATCTCGTTATATACCCGCTTTGACCGAAAAGAAGATTCAGACGACGGGCAAAACATGACTTTCGTCAGTTCAAGTACTAATGGTAGGATTCTCTCACATGTGCTATAATAAATGAATACCCGCCTAAAGAGCAAATAACTATCTCCTCTGCCACCGCACCGCAGCAGCTGGGACTGAACCGGCTAAAGCATAGATGGATTTTTAAGGGGTGATCTCGTAGTTCCTACGGGGTGGAGACGATGAGGTCGGTCCATGGATTTTCCTTCCTTTTGTCGCATTTCACTCAAAGGGTATTCACCTTATCAATATCTCAAATCTCAAATTGATTCACGGAAAGGAGTGAAAGGAGCAAGGAGGGAGACAGCCCAATCAACCAAACAATGAGAATCGGCTCGATCTAGTCAATTTGGAAATATCGTATATTTAAACACCAAAAACTTTCTTTAAATCTTTATTGGTTGGATATTATTGAAAGGCTAAGTGTGCTTATGAACATAGGATTTCACCGGTTCCAGAGAACCAGATAGGAAGAAAAGACCCAAAGGATTCTTTTGAAGCCTTGCTAAGAATGAAGAAGAGGCGGAAATGGCTTTTTCAGCTTCCAATCGACTCAAAGAAAAAAAGGGGAATCCGTGGAAGAAAGAGATTATTTTTAAATTGTGACAAAAATTTATCACAAATTCCGGACTGAACGATTTGAAATACCAAACCCGATTAGAATTCATAATTTTAAGATAAAAATTGAAATTCAATTTTTTATTCACGTTCAAAATCTTGATCAAGATTCAGAATTTATATTATCCCTAGCCTCAACCCACTTTCAAATTTGAAATTGTATTTTTGAGATCACTATTATCTTACGATCTGAGCTACATAACAAAATATAAACCTATAATTGGTGGAATTGATGGTCGTTCTTGTAAAAATTTGGCCTGTGTCTAGCTAATTGAATTTGTATTATCCCTTCAATTGATAAGGTCACGTAATAATTTTTTTTTTTTTTTAATAAGGGGGTCACGTTAAATTTAAATAAGAGATTCATGCATAATATTAATAAATATGAAATAATCACCAATTAATTCTAAAAGTAATTATTAACTAAAGTATAGTCTAAGATAGATTATGCACCTTATAGATTACGTGGTCCTTTTGAGTTGAAAATTTAATTAAAAATCGACCAATGGGGTAACTGGTAAGTGATTGTTTAGTATAATGCGAATTTCCTGGGAGTCATATTCTCCCGTTGGTACTTTCTTATCATACCCTACACAAAATATATATCATATATACACTAAAGTACGATGTGATATATCTAGTTAAATATTATCTGTTCAAATTTTAAAATAATATTTTTATTAAAATAGAGACAAAATTATGTATATCGGTATTTTCCCTAAAACAGCTTGCTTAATGTTTATTAATTAGCTATCAAAACTTTGTTATAAAATTCTTAGGGAAATTAATTTGTGGATGTTCATCAGCTTTGTTCTGGGCGTGCCTGTGCATAGAAAGAAGAGCTACAGTTCTATACCAGTACCTTACCCTAGGTGCTTCAAATTTTTTTTAAAAAAAAAAAAAAAAAGGTTCTAAACATATTTTCTTTAAACAAAAAACGAGAGATCTGCCTTTAATTCCTCAATCATCTTACACTTTTATCTTCTTCTCATACAAAGGTCACCCTAGCTAGGCAAATGATTCTATATATGAACAATTTGTTTAAATAGAATTAAGTTGGACAAATTAAACTAAGGTATATACTGTATTCACAATCATAAAAATGGGAAATAAATAAATTTAAAAATGAATGGTCACAAGCTAGCTAGAGTGACAAAAGTTGATGGAAGAAGGAACTTCATGTCCACCTATATATGAAGAGCAACCAGAGGAATGTTCTCTTTAGAGGGAACCCTAGAAGGTTTTAGCATTCACGTGAAATGACATGACAAAACTTTGTCACAGGCTTCAAAAACATTTCTATTTTCGGGTCTCAAACACTTATATATTACAATCGTTACAATTTATATTTACCATTTATTTTATAAAATTGATGTAACAATATTATATATATGTGTCATTAATTAATAATCAATCTCTTTAACCCTAAAACTCTCGAAGACTGATTAAAATAGCTCTTATAATGCATTTTTTTTTCCTGGTATCAGTCTCTAAAATGCATTATAAGAGCTATTTTAATCAGTCTTCGAGAGTTTTAGGGTTAAAGAGATTGATTATTAATTAATGACATATATATATATATAATATTGTTACATCAATTTTATAAAATAAATGGTCAATATAAATTGGATCGACATAGGAGTAGGGCCCAAATAGCTAGCTCGATCTTCTATATAACATATAATCCAAAATCCTCAACTGTTTATTCTTCTCGGTGAGCATTAACCTGAGTCACCAGTCAAAAAGCTTATATCTTTGTTGGCCTAAAAAGACATGCAAATTAAGCAAAGGCTAAAGGGGGCACCAAAATAATTTGAACATACACAAAGCATATCCTGTCATGCTACTAAAGAAGAGTTTGAATTAATACCTACATACATAGTAGTTGCTTAAAACACACACTAAACACTAATGTCTAATAACGGTTTTTTTTAATTTTTTTTAATCCAATGAACTGTTTCTAGCTAATTAAATCTGAGTTTCCACACTAAAAGATGTGTATCAAAGCGAAAGCTATTAATTAGGGTTGGCTTTTCTCTTCTTTCACTATCAAATCTTTTAATTTTTTTTTTGCCATGGAACACATTGCATTAGTTAAAGGCCCTTATATATATTTTTTAAATTTTGGTTATTTTTTGTTACTTCTTTTGCTTAAAGTAAAGCACTCTATCATGAAACAATAAAAAAAAATAGTAAAATATGGCATTATCTACTCAAAAGGGTCGCTCATTTTATGCTTTTAAGCTTCAAATAAGCATCTTTGTTTTAATACGTGGCCATGTGGGTGAAAGCAATATCTAATAGATGAACAAAACTCAATGAGAGAGAATTTATTTATAATAGGATTTGGGTGGCTGGCCGGCCAGGCTTTAAAGGTTATTACAAAGAGAAAAAAGTTGCTCTAATTTTGACGTGACAGCCTTGTTAATGTAAAGGTGATGGAATTACGTACCACTCACTCCTTTTCTTAAAAGTTTGCATTATTTTATTTTATATTAAGTACCCATAATTAGCTGTGATTTCAATAGCCTATGTTTCATTCAACAGCGTAAAATGGTGGCTTAGTTTAGCTTTCAAGAGATCAAATTTGTGTTTCATATTTCCTGTTAAAATTTATAAGCTTAAATTACCGTACATAATAAGTTTGTACAAGGCTATAAAATTGTGTAAATTCTTCAAAACTATACTTAACATGCATATATAATAATGAAATTATTTTATATTCACAAGATCTTTAAAACTTAAAATTCATTTGGTTTAGGTATTTAGTCAAAATTAATCAAGTTCCATGAGTGGATTGTGGTTGAGTGTCAATTTTCAATAATGAGACACACAAAAAAAAGTGCAAAAACACTTGTACAAAAACCACTAAAAAACGAAAAATATTTCACTACATTACAAAAATAATTTTTTGGTTCAAATGCTTTTGTGCATTTTTATATGCATATATATCATTT